>JAOSBL010145882.1:0-13437 GCA_027568915.1 Erythroxylum roraimae | reverse complement strand
GAATCACATAACAATAACAATCCCTTTAGAATAGGATTACATATTGACTTGGACTTTTATTTAAAATGAAAAACATAGCAATCACATGCATAAATTTAAAGCAAACATTCTAACAGATAGAAATACTGCTGGTCAAAGAAAACAACATTATGACAAACACTCATCCTTTGTGTGATGGAATCAAAACACATATACCCCTTTTGATGTGGTGCATATCCAAGAAAAGCACATTTGACAAATTGAGAGGAGAGTTTAGTGCATTCCCGAGGAGGTAGAAGAATAAAGCAAATACATCCAAATGAATGGAGGTGATTGTAGGTATGTTGTTGTTGATGGAGAAGGAAGTATGATGTTTGATGTTAAGTGCAGGTGAAGGAAGAAAATTTATTAGATGGACGACAGTTGTAACAGCTTCAACTTAGAATTTTTGTAGAACAAATGACTCAATTAGTAAGGAACATACTACATCAAGAAGGTGTCGATTTTTGCGATCATCGACGCCATTTTTTTTAGGTGTAAAAGGACAACTTCGTTGATAAAGAATACCTTTTTGCTGAAGGAAGTTATGAAATATTTTAGACCTATATTCCCCACTAGAATTAGAACGAAGAATTTTGATGCTTTTGGAAAACTAATTTTCATTCATCGTTAAGAACTTTTGGAAAGCATCAAAAACTTCATATTTACCTCGTAAAAAATATATCCAACTAAATCAACTGAAATAGTCAATGAATGTCACAAAATATTTATACTGAGCATGAGAAATAACAGGTGAAATTCTCCAAACATCATTATGGATTAAATCAAAACAATGAGAGGCACGTGTATCCCAATAGGGAAATGGAAGAGTTTTGCTTTTACCCAATTTACAGCTAGAACAATAAAAAAAAGGACATCGTTAGATGATATTTTATTTCCTAACACACTAGATTTCAATAAAGATGCAGAGTACTATCATTTGGAATGCCTAACTTCACATGCCATGATTTAAATTCAGACTAGACAGAACAAAAAAGAAACGAAGACACATTCAAAACTTGGTTGGTTCATCAAGATAGAGAGGAAAGAGTCGGTCCCATTTAGTTCCCTTAGCTACTTTCTTCCCTAACACCAGCTTCTGTAGATCACAAATAGAAGAAGAAAAGATAACTTTGCAACTATTCTTTACCATTTGTCCAATAAAAAGTAGATTAGCAGATAAATCTGGAGCAATAGAGACATTTGTCATAGATGGAGAGGTAGAAATATTTCCAGTAGCAGCAATAGGAATTTGATTCCCACTTGTAGTCTCAATTTTCAAGTTCTATCATATTTTTTGACATAAAAAAGATTATCAGATGATGGAGTCATATTGACACGGAGTTCTAGTGGTGTTTTAGTATTAGTGGTATTTTAGTAGTTTTAATTGTTTTATTAGTAAAAGATTATTTTATCCTTAGGTTTTCATCTTTTAGAGTTTATATTATCTTTTGTAGTAGCATGGTGACAACTTTTGTCAGTTGGAAAACATTATTTCATATTTCTATTGAATTTTCTTTGGTTCTTTAAAGGGTTTTGTACAACCTTTGAAAAATCGAATGCTATACACTGCGTTAGGTGGTATCAAAGCAGGATGTCGATTGGGAGTGATAGCAACGGTCTTCGTGACGGTGTTCAGGAGGCTAAGGCTCCTTTTTTAGGAGACGAAGTGTTGAAACATTTGGAGCAACGTCTGAAGCAGCAGATAGAACACAGATTTCGACGTTTCGAGGAGCGTCTTGAAGAGATTATGGAATGTCTGGATGCTCTAGGAATTGATACACAAAAGAGGCAGGATAACCGTACAAGACCAGGGGTGGAGATGGCTCGTGGTGAACCTATAGGTAGAACTGTGCCTGCGAGGAGACAACCAATCTATGAGCAGGATTCGGAGGAAGAAGATTACTATAAGCCGAATAGACTTGGGCATTTTCAACAACACGATGGGCATAGGAGGAGAGACGCCTATGGTGGATTTGAAGATAGAGACGCAGGGGATTATAGACTGAAGGTGGATATCCCCTATTTTAATGGTAGTCTGGGTATTGAAGATTTTTTAGACTGGCTTGTAGAAATTGACAGATTCTTCGAATATCTAGAGATTGCACCAGAGAAAAAAGTTCAAATTGTGGCTTGTAGAATGAAAGGGGGAGCTTCGGCATGGTGGGAAAGGATTCAGTAACGAAAGGAACGCGAAGAAAAGGGACCGGTGCATACATGGTATAGAATGAAGTTTCTGTTGAAGCAGGAATTCTTACCATTGAATTACAAGCAGATTCTATTCTAGCAATATCAACGGTGCAGTCAGGGAGGACAGATAATGCACGAGTATACCGCAGAGTTCATGAGGTTGGCAGAGAGAAACAACCTTCTAGAATCTGAAGGACGGCAAGTTGCTCGATATTTAGAAGGGTTGAGACCAACACTTCGGGACAGAATAGGAGTATAGGTTATCCGCACGCTACCGGAAGCAAAGAACATGGCCTTAAAGGCGGAGATAATGCAGCAGGAGCGTAGCAGAAGGAATGTAGAGAGCTATAGGACTCCAGCATCTAGTGAAAAATACAAAGCTGTGCAGTGCAGAAGCATACTCCTCGTAGTCATGAGATGCAGAGTGTAGAGGATAAAGTTATAGGAAAAAGGCATATGGTTGAGGCGTGAGATAAGGAGACTTAGAGATCTGAGAACCCCTACGCTAAACTAGCTGTGGGGAAGTGCTTCAAGTGTAGTTAACCTGGACACAGATCTAATAAGTATCCTTTGAAGAAGACGGTTAACTTTGTAGAGAGGGACGAAGATGACGAGGGAATTGCTTGCGAAGCAAATGGAGATGAGGATGATGAGTATGAAGTTGACGGAGGTTCAGTGTATGTGGTGAGGAAACTGATATTAACACCTAAGCAGGAAGATCGAACCCAAAGGAATCAACTATTCCACACGAGATGTACCATTCGTGACAGGTATTTGGAGTTATCATTGATAGTGGAAGCTGCGAGAACATTATTGGAAAGGGGGCAGTGAAGAGGTTAGGATTACCAATGGAAAACATCCTAATCCTTATACCTTAGGGTGGATTAAAACCACAGTAGACAAGATAGAAGTCACAGAGAGGTGTAGAGTTCCATTCTCTATTGGCAGGTATAAAGATGAAGTATATTGTGATGTTATTGATATGGATGTTTGTCAATTATTGTTTGGGAGACCGTGGCAGTTTGATGTGGATGCTCAGCATTCGAGAAGGAGCAACCAATATCAATTGGAGAAGGATGGGGTCAAGTACACGCTCCTACCGCTTAAAACCAAGACTTCAACATCTGAAGGTAATGCTTTCTTGTCTATAGCCAAGAGGTTTGAAGTAGAGATCAAGGAAACACGACAAGTACATGCGTTAGTGGTCAAACAGGTGTTGACGAGTGAGGCAGAGTTTCAAATGGAGGAGTACTCAGAGATAATACGACCCTTACTACAAAAGTTCAAAGAGTTGATGCCAAACGATATCCCGAATGGGTTTCCCCCTATGAGAGATATCCAACACCATATAAACCTCATTCTCGGATCCAGTTTGCCGAATTTGCCATATTACCGAATGAATCCGAAGGAAAGTGAGATTTTAAAGGAGAAGGTGGAGGAGCTATTACGAAAGGGGCTTATATAAGAGAGTACGAGTCTTTGCGAAATTTCGACATTATTGACTCTAAAGAAGGATGGAAGTTGGCGGATGTGTATTGACAGTAGAGCCATTAATCAGATTACAGTGGGGTATAAATTTCCTATATCGTGGTTGGATGACATGTTGGATCACTTATTGGTGCAACGATATTTTTGAAGATTGATCTGAAGAATAGGTATCACCAAATTCGCATAAGGCTAGGTGACGAATGGAAGACGACCTTCAAAACAAAAGAAGGCCTATATGAATGGTCGGTGATGCCATTTGGGTTGTCCAGTGCACCAAGTACTTTCATAAGGTTGATGAATCAGGTACTCAGGCCTTTTATTGGTAAATTTGTTGTGGTTTATTTCGATAATATCTTGATTTATAGTCATTCGGAGGAGGAACACTTGTTACACATATAGCATGTGCTAAAGGCCTTAAGGGACAACCAATTATACATCAACCTTAAGAAGTGAAATTTCATGATAGATACGTTAGTATTCCTGGGATATATAGTGTCTGCGGTTGGAATAAAGGTGGATGAAGCAAAGGTTAAGGCAATTAAAGATTGGCCAACATCGAACAATGTGGGGGAACTGAGGAGTTTTCATAGTTTGGCGACCTTTTACCGAAGGCTTATATAAAAATTTAGCACCATTGCGGTGCCCATGACAGAGTACCTAAAGAAAGGCAAATTTCAGTGCGGAGAAGAAGCAGATAAGATCTTTACCTTGCTCAAAGAAAAGTTATGTACAACGCCAGTACTAGCTTACCAGATTTTAACAAGCTATTTGAGGTTGACTGCGATGCTAGTGGAATGGGAATAGGAGTTGTACTCTCACAAGAGAAAAGGCCAGTGGCATTCTATAATGAAAAATTTAGTGATGCCAGGAGAAAGTGGAGTACCTACGGCAAAGAATTCTATTTGGTGGTGCGAGCACTCAAAAATTAGGAGCACTACTTGGTTGCTAAGGAGTTTGTGCTATATTCAAATCATAAGGCCTTAAAGTATTTGAATAACCAAAAGTAGATTAGTAGTGATATGCATGCGAGGTGGTGTAAATTTTTACAAAAATTTTCGTTCAATTTAAGGCACAAGTCAGTAGTACCAAATAAAGTTGTGGATGCTTTGAGTAGGAGGGCATCTTTATTACTTACTCTCAGTAATGAAACTGTGGGCTTTGAGCAACTGCGAGACAATTATGAGCAAGATGACGACTTCGCAGAGGTTTAGGGCAACGTTTCTCATGGTGTGCCTATTGACGGATTTTATATCAATGATGGGTACTTGATGTATGACAACCAATTGTGCCTAGAACATCTTTAAGAGAGAAGGTAATTCGAGACTTGTATGTAGGGGGACTAGCAGGTCATTTAGGACTTGATAAAACATTGGCAGCAGTGAAGGAGCGCTTTTATTGGCCTCAGTTAAGAAGGGATGTGTCTAGATTTGTAGAAAGACATTACATATGCTAGACAGCAAAGGGACACTCTAAGAATACTGGATTGTATATGTTGCTACCCATACCAAAGAATATATGGGAGGCTTATCTATAGATTTTGTGTTAGGACTACCTCGTACTCAAAGAGGGGGTAGATTCAGTATTTGTTGTGGTTGACAGGTTTTCTAAGATGACTCACTTTATCCCTTGTAAGAAGACCTCCGATGCAGTTGACGTTGCCCGATTGTTGTTTAAAGAAGTGATTCGCCTACATGGAGTACCCAAGACCATTACTTCTGATCGTGATAGTAAGTTCCTCATTTACTTTTGGCGTACCTTATGGAAGTTATTCGATTCTTCTTTAAATTTCAATAACACAGCCCATCCACAAACTGATGGGCAGACGGAGGCTGTCAATTAGACACTAAGAAACTTAATTCGTAGTATTTGTAGGGACAAGCCAAAACAATAGAACTTTGCACTACCTCAAGCAGAGTTCGCATATAATAATGCCATCCATAGTGCGACAGGTAAATCACCATTCTCTAAGTTCCATAATTCCGATCATCCATTATATCTAGAGGACTTTGTGCACTCAAGGACAAGTCCTTTACAAGTGGAGTTGACTGACACGGAGTTCTAGTGGTGTTTTAGTACTAGTGGTATTTTAGTAGTTTTAACTGTTTTATTAGTAAAAGACTGTTTTATCCTTAGGTTTTCATCTTTTAGTGTTTATATTATCTTTTGTAGTCACTTGGCGACAACTTTTATCAGTTGGAAAACACTATTTCAGATTTCTATTAAATTTTCTTTGGTTCTTCAAAGGGTTTCGTACAACCTTTGAAAAATCGAACGCAATACGCTGCGTCACATATGATTTGAAGCAGTCGAGTCAAAAGGCCAGATTTTAGATAAGGATTTGTTTTTACCAGTAAGACCGAAAGCAGTAAGAACTAAGACAATCATCTACTGAACATTCTCTTACTTAAGAGATGGGACTGGTTGTTGATGAGCAGCAATTTCTAAAGTGGTTTCAATCATTGCATTTGTAACAACCCAAACCACCCGCTTAAAGATATTGTCCACTTTGAGTTGCCCATTGGCTAAACCCCTCACGGTTTTGCTCTTCCCACTCTTGGGAAGACGCGTCTATAAGGGAGAGGTATCCACACCCTTATAAGGCGTGCTTCGTTCTCCTCCCCAATCGATGTGGGATCTTAAAAACTCCACCCCCTTGGGCCCAGCCCTCTTTGGAGCCCAACCTAGCTGGCACAACGGTTCAGGTACCTTGCAATAGTTACAAAACTTTTAGGGACATTAATTTGCGATGTGGCCAATTCCCTTACAGTTGTAGCATTGAGTATTGATCATATTTCGAACTTGCGGTTTGCCTTGTGTAGCGTATGCAACATTGAGAACATTGGTGGAATTCCCCTATTGCTTTCAAGTAGCATGTGTCAAGTGACATTGTTCTTTTCGAAGGAGTTCATTTAAACAATCATCTAAAGATGGAGAAAGAGCTCTGAGCAATAAATTTATCTCACAACTTCAAATTCACGTCAGAGTTTCATCAAGAATTGATCTGTTTGACTAGTCTGATGAAGAGTTCTAATAGCTTCTAAAGACATATCTGGAACCAATGCATAAACAATGTTGGTATATTCAGTCCACAATGTCACAAAACCTATATAATACTCCTAGATAGATAGGTTTCCTTATGTGTAATTGGACATTTCACATTCTAGTTGAAACATCCTGGTTGAGTTATTCTAATCATACACTTTCATGAGATAGTACCACATGTATTTAGCTGTCTTGTATGGTTTTCGATTGACGATAATAGAAGGATCCATGGTCTACAACAACCACCGCTTGACACGGGCATCCTTTGTTGTCCACTCAGCAGGTTTGGTCAGATCAGTAGGCCTACTATCAGTGCCATCAACAATCCCCCATAATTCTTTCCCCTAAACATAAATATCGAACTGAAATTTCCATGCAAGATAATTCTTGTCGGAAAACTTGATACAAGCTATCTCTAATTTCTCCATGAATACAATGTCAAGAGAAGCACCAAAATGCTTCACAATAAATGAACCAACGTAAAAAAATTCACAAAGATTTCGAAGAACAAGAAACTATGAAGGGCTTTGATACCATAACAAAACAAGATTTTCCTTTCCTCTGAGGTTTCCTTCCATTTAGATAGTAATTTGTACAACATATCGTATCTCTTAATTACAGCAAATCAACTCCCTAATAATATTTCCAAATTACAGCATATCCTATTCTAGGAGAGTAAATATTTACAGCAATAATAATTTGATATTTACTACTGACCATATCTTGAGAGTCATTATATTCTTACTCGCTATTTTTTAATTTTCCCAAAAAAAATATTGATACTTCTTCACTGGCTATTTAAGGGCATATATTACAATCTAGCTTATCAAATTTTTTTCTCAATATTGCTACTCAATTCTTCTAATCTACTTGATAGGTATTTATTAATTGAATATTCCAATCAAGCTTAAGCTTTCTTATTGATAAGTATTTATAACGTTTTACTTTCCTTTTTTTAGCTTATATTTTTCTACATATTATTCATAACATTTTTTCTTGATAATTCTTCAGTTGGTGATTGTGAGAAAATATTTCAATCACATATTCCAATCAAGCTTTTCGCTTGATAAATATTTATGCTTCTTTGCCACATATATTTGTCACATTTTTTCTTAAATAAGTCTTTATATATATTTATAACAGTTTTTGATTTAATAGTTTTGATAATTCTTTGCAAGCACATATTCCAATTAAGTTTATCAATTTTTTTCATTCTTATTGATGCTTAAGATAAGTAACATCTTGTTAAGAAATCTATAGAAAGAGAGTAAGCCTTCAAGTTATGAACAGATTAATTACACCCAACGAGTTTCTGTTGCTACCAGGACAAGAAGGGGATTAAAGACCTCATCTTTGCTTCTTCTTATACATCCCAATTGAACTGATATCCTTTCAAGAATTAAGTATAACAGTAGCATGCCTTATGATCATCATAAACTTTTATCATCTAAATTGATGTTGCTCTAAATGTGATGACTTTCTGCAGAACAACACGAAAGAAGGACAAAAACTAGAATTACCATTGCGTAATCCAGAAATCTACAATAGCAAGAGAGCCTTCCAATTCCATAAAATTCACAGCAACTGCTGGACTAGCAAAGTTGTATTCATCCATCAATTGCCATGACAGCGATACCAGTTGATGGGACTAGTGAAACCAGACCAGAATACGTGCATGTAATACTTAACGGAAGCAATAGTTCTTAGTAATACAACTTTCGAAATATTTTGCCTAGTAACCAAAACTATATTGTTCAAAGGATGGTTGGTGGTCCTCCACAGGATAACCATCTGTATATGGTTGTTTTCTTGTCACACAATTTTGCCTTCGTTGCTCAAATAAAAATCTAAAAAGAATTCCACTCATGACAATTGCCGTCAAAACATCAAAAACCATGGGAAGTGCCTAAAATAAATTAAGATGGACGAACACATTCTTGTGCCATCTACTCAGTGATTATGGAAATGGCATAATTTCGTCCAGAAATATGACGGAACAGATTAATTTGGTATTTACAGGGAAGGAAACATGTGCTCAAAGTTGCCATCTATCACCTGCGGTAGCGATAGCGCTTGAAGTTGAAGTAAACATGCAGAATCCCACGTTCAAATGTGCATTTAAATCCCTTCTTATGAGAATATTCCCACTCTTTGTTCACAATACGGAAAGCCTGAGAAAATTTGAAGATGGTTAGTAACATGACACAAACTTAAATCAGTAGACTGCTCTCTCACGTACCATAAAGGAAAAAGTTGAATGACTGCCTCCGGGAAGCAAGAGAACTTACTATATCTTCATAGGGTGGCCCAGCATGAAACCGAATAATGCAAGTCTCATCACTATTTCCATCCTTCTCAATTGTATAGATTGGAGCCTTTGTCTTGTCCACAAGGTCTGGATAGAAGATATTAAACTTGTATCCTTGCACAATCTTTGGAGGTGGATTGTCATGATCATAATGCGTCTGATTGTACTTGTTCCACTCGTATCCAGTATGGACACGGTTGAAATACTTGGGCTTTCGTGGGCGATATTTGTCATGCCACCAATATACCTGCAACCGCATGTAAATATTTAAGGTTGAAAAGAATTTCAAAATAAATACCTGTTTCCCATTAATTTACATTTTCCTTTATAAGGGTGCCCCGAAACAGTACGACTAACATTGACTGGTTAAAGGAAGGAAGAATAGCCAAGAAAAAGACACCTGTGAATCCAGATTGACCTCAGCACCAGTGCCAAAAACTGCGTCACCTTCCTCCATAACTCCCATAGCTTTCATGGCTTTGAGCTCAAAGTTGTCTTCTGGAGGCGGTGGCTTTGAAGCCATAGCTTCTCGAATCCGCCGTTGTTTCTCCTCAAAAACAGCAACACGTTTCCTTTCCTATCATTGAGTCAAGAAACTCATGGTCAAATTGAAGAACACATATTTGATTTGCATTCTCTTGCTATCTAAAGATGCTTTTATGAAAACTACCAGTGTAGCCCTATCCTCTTCTGGATCAATTGCCTCTTCATCATCATCTCCATGCAACAGCTCAGGTGAAAACGATCCACCTTCTTCTGCCTCTTGATCCTCTTTCAACATTGGCTCTGGAGAGAATGTTTTGGGGTCTATGCACAGAGGCGTGCAAATATTGGTCAGCACTCTGAAAATGAATCTAGAGTTTCACAAAAAATGACAAAGCATACATACCATCCACATCATGCTCACTTTCCTCTTCACTAGGCCTCAAACTATGATCAGTTTCCACTTTATCATCACCCTCCAAATGCGGTTCAAGGCGTTCCAAATGCGGTTCAAGGCGTTCCAAATGCTTCCTTAACATTTTAGCATGGATTTCCTTCAAGCAAGCCTGCATTTGGAGCAATTCACAGGCAACGTTGACGGCATGTAATTGAGCAGACATAGACAATCTATAAACTTCTTGAAGCCATAGATACCTTTGCTTTATATATCTGGAGTCGTTTAAGGACAGCCTCCCAATACTCAACTACTTTTGCAGAGCCCGAGCTCATCTGTGATTCAATTTGAGACCCTAATGCATCAAGCTCACTTGAACTCTTCCCTTCCAATAGATCCCTGACATCTGTTTCAATACTAGAATGCAGACCCCTTTCTTCTGCAAGCAGCTCGGCAGGCAGTTGTTCCCCACGTACCCTTGCTCGATCCACTGCATCCTTTTTCCGTGCTTCAGCTAGTTCCCAATTAGCAACGACTAGGAGCGCCTGGCATTGTACGAGTTAGACACAGCCCACCAGATATACAATTGCGCACATATACAGAAACTGAAGGCAAACAAGGAACTTCACATTCATAAGGATTCAAAGTAACATTCAAGACCAACAGAAAGGTAACAAGTATAGTCCATCTAATCCTTAATTCACCAAGATTAACGTAGCCAAAACTACTAGTTTCCTGTTTTAATATTTACTTTAAATCAATCTACTCAGACAATAAGTTTGGAGGACTATACCTCCCACAGGACACATCAATTCCAAGGAAACGAAGGGGTGAGATTTGGGATAAAAAGGAGAGAGCTGCCCCTATTGTGTATCCCCACATCAAAAAAAAAAAAAGGTTGTTGACAGTTCCTGGCATGAGATATCTTGCCTAAGGATTTCCACAAACAAGTTGCACATGTAGATCTGAATAATATAGCAATGGCAGTCAAAAAACTTTTGAAAAATGTCAGAAGGACAATACCTCCCAATAATCAACATGTGTTTGAGTTTTCCTATCCATATCAAGATGCAATTTGATGTCATCACGGAGCTCTTCCATCTCTTTTACTGTCAAACCCTGCATTATGCATATCAAGTGCCAGTGTTAACACTCAACTTGATTTTATGATACTTGATTAAAATAGGGAAGGCTTCAATAATTACCTTGAAAACCATATATGGCTCATTTATTTCTATATCCAAATCATCCGAGACATTGAGGTGCTTGGATAGAACATCAATGGGCTTCACACGCCCTTCACGTAATCTAATCTCTGACCTGATTTTGCTTTGATCGAAATGAAACTGTAGATTGAATGCATTTTACTAACATGACAGCCAGCAGAAAAAATACTTAACCAAATTTCAATGAAAAGGAGACAACCACACATACCTCATCTTCTCTTTTTTCCCAATCTTGGAATTCAGCCCGAGCACGTTCCCTAGCTAGCATTGCCTGAAGAAAGAAATGCAGTTATTAAACCAAATTCCATACCAAAATGAGCCAAACAAACAAAATAATAATGCAAATATGAATGAAGTTAACAAACTTATAAGCAATGGTCTAATCTACAACAAAACTCAGCTATATCATGGACTCTAAAGTTACCATTTCTTCCTCATGACGCGCTTTTTCAAGTGCTCTTTCCTCTCTTCTCTTTTTCACCTTTTCAATCTCTGCCTGCATCATGAAAAGCATTAGTCTTGACCTAATAAAAAGAGCATGTCTGCTATTTGACAATTAAGCTACATAATCAAAAGCTTTAATGAAGTAAACGAAAGAACAATAACTGCTTGGAAAGAAAATAATTAATGCAATAATAGTTCAAAAACATGAAACAACATTGTCAAAAGCAATGTGAACACAACCAGTTAAACGTTCTTTGTCTTTCTTTTAATTTTTCGTTTATGGATATGATTAACCAAGAATGGAATTGACATCACATCTCTAGTAGATAACACAAATGAAGTCCATTCATCCATTATTCTCAAACCGTGCTTTATTAGGTCACTACATAGAGAGTCAGGTGGTGTAAACTACTCTCTGTACACTGGACAGGAAGAACATCGACAATAAAAAATATTGGATAACACACTTTGCAATAGTTATGTCACATAACAAATCGGTATGGTAAAAATTGAAGGGCTAGATGCACTGAAAGCTATATATCATGTAGCTAGCCTTAAATATGCATACCATTCTTTCTCTCTGTCTCTGTTTCTCGGCTTTAACTGAGTATATATCAAGCGAAGCACCTTGGACAACATCACGCTCAATCTTCTTTCGCCATACAAATCTAGAATTCATGAATATTAGTAACTCTCATTATTTAATATAAGATATTGTCTAACACTAGTTTAAAAACAGGCAAATCCATAAGTTCAACAAATTGAATACGCATTTATAGTAAGGTAGGGGGCCAAATTTGCATTGTTCAGTGAGGACATCGGAATGGTGTTCAATCAAAAGTAGTCACAGATTATCATATCCAGTCTTGTTGACACAACGTAAGAAAGCTGAGACAACTAAAAAGAAGTAGACTTGAAGGGTATGAAGGGCTGTTTGGATGAGCTACAAAATCACTAAGGATCCAGCATCAGCATTCTGGTTGCAGAAATCAATGCCACGAAGTTGACTTAACAGCTCGACAAACAACCACTAATATAGTTGTTAGTTGTACTATCAAATTGTGAGAACTTCAAAAGTATTACCAGACAAACAAATCAAAAAGAAACTGCGGTAAACTTACTTCTCATTGAGATTAGAATCACCGAATGGATTAGAATCATTCGAATAACCAGACACAGACTGCGCCTTCAATTTCTTCGCAACTTTCATAGCCTGCACAATCACGTCACCAATCAGAAACCCTAAAACTGAGTTACACAAAAACAATTGAAAAGGAAAAGCCAAGCTTTACCTTTCTCTGAGCCTTTTTAGCTAAATACTCTGCAATTGCTTCTTCAGAGATCTTTCTCGTCTTCCTGCCGCCATTCTCGCCCGCATCACTATCGTCAGAGTCATCGGAGCTCCGGCTGCGCCGACGGCTCCTCCTGCTTCTGCTCCGACTACTGTTACCATGCTCTCTGCGCTTCCTAGAGCTCCGTGGAGGAGAGGAACCGCGTCCATCTGAATCGTCCGAGTAAGAATCGGACTCGGAATCGGCTTCTGAGTCGTCCGAGTTTCTTCTTTTTCGTTTGGAAGAAGAAGACCGCTCTTTATCTCTTCTTCCCATTGAAAGAGATAGAGATAGAGATAGAGATAGAGAAAATAGTTTCAGATAGAGGAGGCGGGAAGATGATGTGATTCAGCGACTAAAAGTCGAGAACCGGATTTGCACCTTGGATTCAGAAATCGGGCAACTCACTTTGACACTGGCCGTTGAAGACTTGCGTTAAGACATTTTCGAGTTTCTGGATATCTAAATTTGGGTCGGGTTATGTAATGGATATGGATACAAGAAAAGAAGTAA
>JAOSBL010145802.1:0-13446 GCA_027568915.1 Erythroxylum roraimae | reverse complement strand
ACAGAATCGTGAAAATGCCCACTTAGC
This sequence comes from Erythroxylum roraimae, assembly GCA_027568915.1. NCBI lineage: Eukaryota > Viridiplantae > Streptophyta > Magnoliopsida > Malpighiales > Erythroxylaceae > Erythroxylum > Erythroxylum roraimae. The sequence continues at coordinate 13,419 of JAOSBL010145802.1, read as the reverse complement.
TTTCGCTGTCAGAATCGTAGAAAATATTTTTTAATAATTAAAATTAAGTAATTATGTACTTTTAATAAAATACAATTTTTTTAATCGAATTACGAACCGTACATTTAAAAGTAATTACCATATGCAGCATACAAAATTTCTTTGGCTACAAACAACTACCAAGTGAACAGCTTTCAAACGTTTCGGCGTCGCTCCCGAAACTCAGCATCCATCCTTATCTACACTATGTACAAGAAAGAATTGATGACCACGAAAGAATACAATACATTTTGATCCCCAAAATTGCACGGCTGCCGGTTGAAGCGAAAGAGCCGAATCATATTTGCGACCTTAACCGCATCACTAGCTGTTGTATACTTTCAAGCTTCTCATTGAGTTGCTTAAGGTCAGACATATGGTCTTTACAGGGCTCTGAACGTGATATAATATCAGTAACAAGGGCAGCACATTTTGACCGTGACTCTGAAACTGCCTCCTCAAGTGACGCAACCGTCGACTCCACAGTTGATGGCAAACTTAAACTCGTCATATTTGTTGAGGGAGAGAAGCCAATGCTGCAGGGACTGCTACCCCTGCTGTTCCTTTCTGACGTGAAAATTTTGTCAAACCCCTCTGTACCTGCATGCACAAATTCATTGTTATCAACCATAATCAATAATCATTTCTAGGTTGATGAAGGATGAAGAAATCCCCTCAACAAAATGATTATTGAATTGAATAAAGCAATTTGTAACATCAACTTGGAGTTTTCAAATGCTATAGACTAATAGATCTTAAGACTTGTAAACATTGATTGCTTAAAGATTGTCATTTTAACTTCTTCACTATGAAGCTACTGGGAGGATCTCAGATCTCGATACACACTAGATATTCAAAATGACAGTCCAGTAGGTGGTAAAACATTAAACGTACCAAGGTTGCCAAGCTGATCTATGGCTGCCCGTCCAAGGGCCTTCTCCAGCTTCAGTAGCCTCAGGATTCCAGCAGTTATCCGACCCATTGCATCAACTTCAGACTTGCACAATAGAGCAAGGTGCTGAAGCTCATCTTTTGTTACGACAGCCTCCATCTACAACGTAGAAATTACAGTAAGATATAAAAACCGTAACCGTAAAATAGAATCATCTCAACAGAGAGACATCAATTAAAAGTTGGCAGGCTTCATTACCGGTTGCTTGACAGAAAATTTCAAATTTTCCACCATCCAATTTGCCATTTCATCATCAGCACTTTGCTCTGACGCCACAACATGAATCTCAACATTTATGCCGCCAGGTGCCTCAACAACTTCCTTGATTCCATTTGAAGAGACAGAAATGCCCTTCTGCCCCTGTGGTTTCAATATTTGCAAACCTTCTACGCCAACCTGCAGGTATGCTCAACCAGTAGACATAAAGATTCTCGTAAGCAAGCACATGGTCATATGTATCTTGAAATTTAAAGCATCAATAACTAGTTTAAATGCTTCTAAGAGATTTGAAGAGAAATGAAATCACAAAATCCCCAAATATGATTTTGCTTCAGGAAAAGTAACAGAAGTGAAGGAACAGACTCCCATAATGGGACTATTTTGTTTTAAAAGTAACAGGAAGGAAAGCGAAGGAACAGACTCCCACAATGGGACTATTTTGTTTTACTTTCTCATTTCTCCTGCTGTTTGAGCAAAACCTCTATATGTGTTCCCCTCATTTTCCCCTCCCTAGGTTTCCTATCTCCAAAATGCAATATCAAACCAATTATCCTCTATTCATTTTACTTCTCATTTCTGTTCCATCTAATAATCTCAAAGATTAAATTCATAAAAAGAAATATAGATTGAGCAATCCCCACCGTGACCAACTCCACAGGATATTTGTGTATTCTGCTCAACTTTGCTCTGCCATCCACCTCATGCTTTGCATCGCTCTTGGCTTTTACCAACAAACTTTGGAAAGTTGCATGCCAAGACCTCTGTTCTCTGCCCACATCTCCTTGGGTGGAAAACCACCACCTTTCTGCCATCTCCTGTGCACCTTCAAGAGCGAATAACCAGTCTTTCAATTCTATGCACAAATCCACATCATCTGGCATTCCTAGTTGCAATACCCCAGTATCTCCTCCATCTCCTGAGCCTCCATCTGCAGAAAAACAGGGAATGAAGAGAACTGCCATTGAAGAACCTTCAAACTTCAAAACAAAATCAAAGAAGCATATGATATAAATGAAGAGAATTCCTACCTCCTAAATCATCAATAAGAAGAGGTGATGCTTTAAAAAGTTTTGAAAGTGGCCCCTTTGCTATATACCCCAATCCTTTTGACAGCCCCTCACCAGGACCACCATCAGGTCCAAGTACTCCAAAGCGATGCATGAGGGCTTCGGCATAGTTCATTCCTCCCCCAAGGCGAACTCCAGAGATACAGGCAGACACACATAGACTATGGCACTCCCTATCCTCTTCACTGAATGGCATCACATGTACCATGCTTACATCAAGAAATGGATTTGCATTGCCAATACAATTTCTTTTATGTTTTATTTCCTTGTGTACCCAAAAGACAGTTCTCAACTGATGATATCCATTTGCTGCCACAAGAAGACCATTTTCAACTGAACCCGAAACTGTGTCATTCTCGTGGAACAAGCTTCCGTCAGTGTCTACACAGTCCACCTCAACACTCTGCCAGTGCAAAGTGGATGTAATGGCAATAGCGCCACCAAGGGTTCTATGACTGACTTTGATGAAAAGATCTTCTCCAATAAATTGAACCAGAGGCAGTCCCTCTGCATCTGTGACAGAAGACTCTAAAAATCTCAGCTGAAGATTTTTCAGTGCCAAGCACACTGCAGTATCACAGGGAACCTTATCCATTAGCCTACCACTAGAACACTCATTCCTATTTGCATTTAGTCTTCTGTTTTTACCAACAGATGCAATCTTTTCACCAACTCTTCCAAAGTACGTGTACAAGTCTAGGACAAAAAATAGCTGCTCAACAGAAGAATTTGACAAGTATTGTTCACAAGCTATCCCAACCCTAACAACACCACCAGGAGGAGGGATAGCAGACAATGGCCTTCCATCAGATGAAACCATAGCTACCTCTATAGAAGAATGCTTCAGTTCAACACATCTCCACGAGCCCAAAGTCAAACCACAAGAATTTAGTGAAACTGTTAAATTAGAATGTGTCTCCAGAGATAAACTAATCAATGATGCTGTTGCAATCCATTTCTTCTGGCTAGCATCAATTGGTTGGCCCTCCCAAAGACAGAAACAAGCAGGATCCTTTTCCAAATTGAGTAACTTGGGTCTCAATGAAGGTGACTCTGAGAAGGACAAATTTTCAAGGTGAAGCTTTGCTCCAGTGAAGGAACTATCAACCATAGAGTTCCTGCTGTCTTGATTGCTTGATGCACCCACATCCAAAGGAATACTGACATCCAACTCCTCAAGGTTGAGGATCATTGAATTTATGGAAGAATCTGGTAAAACATCCCCAGGATTGACAACAATACCATCAGCTAAGAAAGATGATATCCTCAAACATGATTCTTCTTGAAGATGAATCTGAAAAGGCAAGCGAAATTGGTTACAAACAAACATCAATAGCATTCTTGATAAAAAGCTCATAAACTCAGATCATTAATTCATACCATAAGAGGCTGACAAGTAATAACCGTTTTTGAAGCAAAAGACGGTGGCGCCGGGGATGGCATGACCTGAAGAGAATGTAGGCATATCAAAGGTACACCTGCCATTGACTGCCACCGTAGTTCTTCCAAGGGATATATTGGAGGACAGAAATTCTTAGCTGTAAAAGCAATTAACAATTGGGATCAACATTGGTGACTTCTAATACATCCTAAAAATATGAACTGATAAAATTATAACTGCTCAAAACCGAGAGAGTTATCCTACCAAAATCTGGAAGTTGAACAAGATTTTCCACATCAGCCTGCATGGATGGCTGAATCAAAGTGCACGGAGGGCGTGAGAAGGTATCCCTACATTCACATGAATTACATGAATTCATAGCAAATTAATCTGATACACAAGTAGGTAAAGTATAATCAAGCCTGTTCAAAACACTACCCAAACTTGAGCATCACCTCAATATAACATATATAAATATGCGTTTTCCAATAACCAATTAGAAACTTTCCTACCATATCACAAATATAGTTAAAGGGAAGAGATTTTGTTAAAAGATATTTGAGGGACTATAAAGTGTAATAGCGTACAGTTTTGCTAACATGCCCTTGAAGACCAGGGCTGCATAGAATAGAATTGAGAACAGTATGTTAGGGAAGTCCCCCCTATTTAAGCTAAACCTCTACATGAAATAAAGAAGTTTGAGATGATACCCGTATGGCCAATTGCATAAAACTTGAAGAAAGGATAAGGGGGGTAGAGAGGGTATTACTTAAGAATACTAAATCATTGGCCAAAATAGAATTAAACACTAGTTACAGCACAGCTCACAAGCCCTAAAATTTTAAACACCACAAGCTTCTATATACAAAAGAAAAATCATAAATCCACTGGAGGAACAATCTACAATTTTTGAGAACATAAACCCACCAACCATAAGTCTGGCAAATTTACTATCTCTCAGCGGATGTATTAAATGAAATTCCCAAGCTCTATGCAACATCTCCATACAATAATGAGTTAAGCACATACTGGGTAATCCAAGATGCTCCTACACATCAGTTTAGCAACTACAACAAAGGAACCAGGTTTTCTTATACAAACTATCCCATTCAACCTCAAGTGCATTGCAATTGCAATTTTCGTCCATGTTCATTGCAATTTTTGTTGGTAATCCTTCTTCTGAAGTATATTAAGACACATGCTCCTGGTACAGCTTGGTATGGTGCCTTAACACCTTCCCTGTTTCATTTCCACTTCAAAGCATAACCAATTTTCTCCAATTTCTATCCCTTAAATTTCATAAGCTAGTGGTCTAGTCGTCTAGATCAGATATACATCTATCATTAGTAAAGATATGCAACAGAATTCTTAAGCCAGAAACGGAACTTAGACCCAAATGTTATATGTGCTAACAGAAACAGGTCACACTTAACTCATAATCCGAATTAAATGATATCAGCTACATAATTCCTTCTCCTTTGAATTAAACCAATCAAATTACAAAGTAGAATGGCAAACAAGCGGTCGAATTTTAAAGATTACCACCTACTAAAATTTCAAATTGATAAAAGCTAAGGTCCTATTTGTTTCCATTTTTATTTTTGATTTTCTGTTTTTGTTTTCAAATTCAATAAACAAATATGTTTTGTTTGAGTTTTTGGTTTCTGTTTGTGATTTTGGTTTCTTCCAGTTTTAAAAAATTATGAAAACCATAAAAAGTGACTTGTTTTTCTTCATAATTTGATTTACTATTAACTAAATATATCTTATTTAATTATTTAATATATTAATTTTTAACAAAAATTACATATAATTTAATTTAATATTATATATTTAATTAATTAAAATTAATTATTAATAAGAATTATGAATAATTTAATTTTAATTAATAATGTTTTTCAATTTTTTAATTAAATTAAATAATTATTAGTATAAATAATTAAATGTAAAATATCTTCAAAATATATAAATTTCAAATAAAATTTGATTTAATAATTAAAATATATTTTTTAAATATTAATATTTAAAAAAGATAATTTTAAAATTCTTGTTTATAAATAAAATAATTTTATTAATAATTTGTTAATAAATATTATATAAGAGGTTAAAATAAATTTTTTTGATTAAAAATAAATTATCTTCAAGTTTTATCTAAAATATAATTATTATCAGTGATAAAATATAACTATATTGACATTAAAAATCAAACAAGTTTTTGTTTTTATTTGAAAGAAAAACAAAAACTAAAAACGGAAAACAGAAATCAGAAAACGAAAATTGAAAACCACAATAAAAAAATAAAAGTAGAATCAAACGACCCTAAGTGGACCTAAAACCCAAGCCAAGGAGTGCTACATGTATAAATGCTAGTCCTTCATGCAAGAAAAAATAAAAAAACCGTAAGAGCTTACGTGCAGCAAGTCCAACTTAACTTAATCTACAGAACAACAATCTAGGAAACTAGACCTCAAATTACCTCAGGAACAATCCACCAATCATAACCTTAGTCAAGTTATTGGCAATTTCTCCATCACAAACTGCAGCCTGGAAGGTAAATCACAGAATGAGACCATTGACAAAAAATTATGCGTCACAAATCAGTAGCAGAGACTGGCATGTGGCGAAGTAAGACAAAAAATCTTGGCTATCAGAACTTCTAAAAGCAGAAATGCAAAAGTGCAAACCTAGATATTACAAATAAATGTAGCATGTAAAAAAAACCATTAGTAAAATTCAGGACAAATTTGTTCATGTCCATGCCACAATTATTTTTCACATCGAATCTGACCACCTAAGTGCCTTTGGAACTACTTCAAATATCAAAGTATGGAGACTTTTCCTTTTTTCCTTTTTTTTTTCTTTGGTGCATAGAAGAGTGGTTGACATTAGTTGCTCAAACAGCTCACTATATCTTCCTTATCTTCATACTAGACTGTTTTCAACATTCCAAATCAAGGAACCATAAGAAAAGATTAAAACAGATCCAGCTAACTACAAGGTCATTTAAGATGCACAAAATTCTCGTCAGCAAAATTATGGGACAAGGAAGTTAAATTATTTAACTAGATGAAGGCATATTAACTTTGTCAGGAATGACGAACTACAGATCAGTAGCTCACAATTGTTTGTTAAGGTTGCCCCAAGACAGAACAGATCCTTGCCCACAAAAATTGGACTAGCAAAGTAACAAGATTTTACAAAACGTAAAAGGTTGTGAAGCTTTACCCGAGAAAAGTGGAGAGACTGCATCAGGAGTTCAAGCTGGAACTCTGCATGGAGAGAAGACGTTCTAGTCTTATACATATGCATACCCTCATTCACACTAATTTACACTCCAATGTAGGACAGCATGCAACCCATGCAATGTCTTAGAGGTAGATGAACACGCATTTTGGATAATATACACAAATGAGTTTGAATGAATCCACTATAAGTTAAAGAGGGAAACCAAGAAGTTTTAATTCCATTCAATCAAGAAAACATTCATGTGCCCTTAACATGAAGTGTGAACAAATCACACAAAAAAAAGAAATCTACCATAAAGGAGCTCAGTGTGGCATGGACACATGACCACCCAGTCATATGTAGTATCAAAATCCAATCAAACCTTAAGTTGTTGGCTAAGGTTCACGACTATTATTCTAACACAATGAGAAAAATGAAATCAAGACAAACACAGTAATGGTGCAGAGAATAGTAATTTTCTAACTCACACAGACTTAAGGAGATCTTCAAAAGGAATTAAAAAACAAACCAGTATCTTTAATGCGTAAAAAAATGTGGTCCACAACAATAGAGACTAGAGAGCGTCCTGCTGCTTCACTAGATCGCTGCAAGCATTCAGACACACCAAACTTAATTCAGATTCACATAGCAAGCTAACAACAGAAAGTTAAAGGAGGCTGACAAGACTTAAAATTGTTAACTTTTGCTATTTAATACCTGCTGAGACTTTAGATCCACGTCTCTGTTTAGGCACACATATAATCCTGTCAAGAAGCGGAGAAAAGCACGAAGACCTGCCCACGCAAGGATATCTCAACTATTAGAAGTAATGTTGCAGCAAGCAAAACAAATGTGATTGAGCTTTTGATGCTTATACCCGGTTCACTTAAAGCTGGACAGACAGCTTCAGTAATATGTAATTGAACCTCAAGCCCAAGTGGATTGTTAAGTTCAGTCCTCTGCATTGTGATCTGAGAGAAAAAAAAAGGTGAAAGATTAGAGCCTAAGCATAACGACATTGGCTAAGGCCCACTAGAATTGCTACAATACCAAACTCATCAAGAATTTTCTTAAGATGGATTATATGGATTACATAAGCCTCTCCAGATATTCCCTCTAGAAAACGTTCTCCCCCAAAGAAAACTCGCTTGGCACCATCATCATCTCTCTGAGATAATCCTTCCTGAGAACGTGCTAGACTGGCATCGGCAAACATGTCAGGATGTGGCAAGAGATCAATAGATAGCGACTCCCATTCGAGTTTCTGCAAAGTTAAATTTATCACCAGCAGTAGTTTCCACAAAGCATCCAACTTGCCACCCCAGAAGAGAGAGTTGGATGTAAAAGAAGAAACTATATTCTCAGTCTCACCAATAACAACAGAATAATATGCATTACATACAAAAGTTATTTTCAGGTATGAATGATAAAGAGTTTTTATTATTTTCAGATATGAATGATAAAGAGTTTTTATTATTACTCTGAACACATAGATGAATTTTTTTTCGTTGGAGAAATCACGTGCTTCCTTCAAATTTACAACCTACAAGATAAAACTGTCCACATCAATAAACAAGAAAGGAATCAAGAAAACATAAAAGCACTGGATAGAAAAACTACCTCCCAATTTTCATTGGTAGTATACAGTACAAGGTTCCGTATGGTAACTGATGCCATCGGTGATGCCCTAAGATGGAAGAAAAACACTAAATAGTTGTTTGTCAACGTGAGATAAAGAATACTTTTCCATTTAACTTTACTATTTTAGGCCCATTTATAAATTTTGGTATGCTGTATGTCGATTGTTGTCAGTCACAAAAGTTCAGATTTGTAAGTAAACAACTATTGCACAGAAAAGAAGAGGGAGTTCAGAATAAACATAGATTGATTAACAGACGGTAAAAAGAGTCATGGAGAACATTAAAGATGAAGAACTTACCAAGTAGCGCCTCCCTTACGTCGAGCACCCCCACGTGTTTCAAGCAGAAGATTAACAGTTCTAACCTGAATGGTCATGCCATCTGCAATCTGGTAATAGTTAAAAAGAAGTTTCAGGTTCAATAACTAGGTCTCTTTTTAAGAAATCAAGCAGAAGATAAATACTAGAAAACCAATATTTAGTTGGTATGGCCACATATATACTTCCACAGCAACCCATATTAGCATAAATCTAAAACCATGACTTGGTTAACAATAAATATATTCCTTAAATTCCAAACCAAATGGTGACCTAATAACTGAATTCATTGTCAATATTCTTCTAAATTGTTTCTTTCCAACAGCTTATAGTTATTCATGCTTGAGCAGCACAGTTAATGTTTGGGAAATAGGTGAGCATAATTTTAAGGGACTACTTCCTACATGATACATGCAACTCATCCCTAGTTACAATCTTTATGGCCATGATAGCATTTTTATGAACTTGTATAAATACTTTTTTTTGTTTTTTTTAATATTATATATGTTAGGATTAAGGATAGGATCAAGTTCTAAGATATGGTCTGTCGACGTTGACTAAAGAATTACAGAAAACATAAACAACTTCATTAAAGACAGCACCTGACCTTATCAGCAAATCCATAGCCGCTACTTTTATTTGAGACAGTAGATGACTGGGTGCTGCATGAAGACAGAATAAGTCATTACATAACTTAAACTCACTCTATCAATAAACTAGTCCTGATTCAATACTCAATTTTGAAGGTTTCTTACCTTGTTGGGCTACCACACAATTCGTCTGGATTCTCCTCCAACACTATATCAAGCCGATCAATTTGCACAATAATAGGTTCTATTTGCACATTACTCACATAGGGAAGCTGAAGGTCCAAAAACCGAAGAAGTAGAAACATAGCAATCAAACTGAATTAGCAGCAAGAATTCACTTTCAATCTCAGAAAATATGCAAAAGCATGAGGAGACCAAGAAAAAATTTAAAACATGTGAATTCCCTATAAACGTCCAGCAATCCACCTATTCCTCGGCAACATAAAATTTTCAACTTTTACCATTTAACCATTCAAAAGAATGTAATAAGTAATAACAATACAAAATTTCTAATTGCAGAGTGCAAGGAAGATTGTTGCAGGTTATTGCCACAATTACACTCATATTGGTACAATTGCTGCAGATTGATGTGGTTTATCAATTGCAATCTTTTGACCGAAACTAGGATTGCAATCCGCAATGTGAGACGAAAATTGTCGGCCAATGGCAACAACATGAATGCAAGCAGATCAATAAACAATTATAACACAATGCAAAAACTCAACTTGAATAGGACAGTGACAAACATGGGAAAATACTAACAATTATCTCAAATTTGCCGACTTTCGCCTTGGTGACATTCAACGCCGGCGGCAATCCCATGCTGGCGTGCAAAGCGTCTCCATTTAACTCTAAACGGCAAAAGGCAAGGCCAACAAAATTAACCTCACATCGATCAATGCTCAAAAGCTTTCGATTCTCAAAACCTACCTAAATTGGAAAGTTGAACGGTGAGGCCTTGGAGTTTGAGCTGATCTCTAGAGAATGACTTAAGCCAGTACTTGAGCGTGTACTCTAAGGCTCGTGCCAGTATCGCCTCCATAGCCGACGATGCTGCCACGTCAACACCACACCACCGCCGTCACGAGCAGAAGCAAGCCTCTCCTCCGCGCACCAGGAGCTCCTGGATCCAATCTAGGCGTGAAGGGAGAATCGTGAGAAACAAATGTGAAAGCTACTATTTTGTTGATGAGAGTTGAGAAAATAAGGAAGAGGAATGTGAGAGATGGCACGTGCGATGATAGGGCGATGGCACGTGAGAGGTTTATATGGGGAAATGCATTGGATCCCGGGTGGCGGATGTCAGGCGGCAGCGGTGGATTTGTCGGTGTGTGAGTGTCTTTGTGTTGGGGAAAAGTCACTGCCACGTGAGATTAACCTGTGCCATATTTTCAATATTTTTTTTACAAAGTAAAACTCAAAAAAACTAACTAACGCATAGCTTTACGATATACTGCTCCTTACAAGTCTCGGTGAATGATCTCCAAAATTGTCATAAGAGGCTCTTGAAAAATATGTATGCCTGAGCTGGCCAAAGCTACTAAAGCTGCCAGATGATCTGCTCACTGATTCCCTTCTCGATGTATGTGCTAAGTCTGCATTTTCCAATCTCGTTGGAATAAACTACAGGTACCTACCAACAAAAAATTATTACGATTAATTATTGTATTGGAAGATGAAGAAGAGAGGATGTTAAGGATTTTCAAAGAATCCACTTCTAACATGACTCGGTGATATCTAAAAGACCAAGCTAAAGGTAAAGCCATATTTTCAATCTTATCAGCATAATTTAGATGAGAAAATAACTCTTAAGTATAATATAATCGTCATTATAATTGACTGAAAATTAAATTGATAAAATAATTTTTTTAAAAATAAAAAATTAAATTAGTATTAAATTATTTTAAAATTGATTAAAGATTAAATAAAAATAAAGAATTTAAAATATTATTAAAAAAGATTATTCTTCGTTTGTTAAATAAAAATTAATTAATTTATTTTAATTTATAAAAATTTATTAATTTACAAAAATTAATCAATTAATTAATAAAATGACTGATTTTTAAAAACAAAAGTTATTAAAATAAATTAAAAACATTAAAAATTAAATAAAAAAGATCGAATTGAATTAGTTGTTGATTAATAATGTAAATATGATAAAATAAGAAACACATCAATATTAGTAACACCGAAAATTTGAATTTCAATTAGACAAAACTTTATGTCATATCATGCAACATGTACTTAGCGGGCCATGGCTTATTGATAAAGGGCATCTTGATTTCTCCCTTCCCTTTATCTCTCTGTCATACATTAAAATACGATAAGCAAACAAAAAAGAGCATGATGCGTATTTATTAATTTAACTTAAAAGTAGCCGAGGAAGGCGAAGCAATTCCATGATCAACCCGCAATCCCCTCTCTCAAAACTTTCCATTCAACTTTATTTATTCTGAACCATGCGTAATTTTTCATTTATAGGGTTTAGAGCAATAGACACTTGGAAAGAATCTATTGATTTGATGAGAGTGTTTTGGAATTTCTGCCAAAAACTATAATAAAGAACTCCAATCAATCATTGAAAAACTATGTAAAGGGACATGACCTCCTTTACAATTCAAAGTATGATCTTATCTTTGGAAAGGGGGAAGAGGCGATGCAATGAATCGGTTTCGTTCTTTTACCTCTCTTACTCCAAAGTTCAAATTTCAACAGGATCGTATTGGATGGGTGGCATAATCTCGTGTCCGATGATCAAATGTGTTAAAGTTTTGGCTTGATTTGTCAGAAACCTACATCCTTTGTAATCTTTTAGATATCTTATTGTTAGGAATTTCAGTGTCAATTTTTTGTGGAATGCTTATTCAAAGTTCCCATACCTAACATTCAAAGGGTTTTTTATCTTAATAGATTTACTGAACTCTATAAAATTTAGAATACTCCATCATGTAATTTACTCATCAAATTTTTAAGAGAAAACATGCTTTGAAATGTCCTGATTTCTAAATAGTTTTTAAAAAATTCAATAATGAGTAAATTACATGATGTTTATAGCTTCATATCTAAATGTTGAATGACTAAAGAAACTTTATATGTTGTCTCTTAGTCAAATTGACATTTTCATGTAAATTTGAATTTCATAAGATAAATAAGGAAAAACAAAACACTGATAATATGTTCAGGACAAATTTTTAAAAATTCAATTTAAATTCTAAAATGACAGACCTCTTAACAAAGTTATACTTTGGTAAGTTGTCTATCGCGTCATTATTAATAAGTCACAATTTTATTATTACAGGGTCTCATGATACTTTTAAGTTAAACACATATTTTAACCTTAACATTTTCATCAAAATATATGTCAAATCTAATGTTTTGGAATGTTCATATTAGACGTTAATGCTCTAAAAATGTTTAATTTAAACTTTAGGGTTGATTATTAAAAAAAACTTTAATCAATTTTGTAATACTTGTCTAAAATTTTTTTATCTATGTGTAATACACAATGTTACGAATATCGTACCGGATTGGGATCTAATACGGCACTATACCAGTACTAGTCAATACTGGGTACGATTTCGGATAATTTTTTAAATTTATGAAATAGTCCCTAAATTTTTTTAGAAATTACAAAATAGTTCACCATTATATTATGCAGTTGTAATGTATAGTTTATAAGTTTACATCAACCTTGTTTCCAAAAATCACAATAATAAATAATAATCATAATTAATAGGAAATAATAATAATTTTCAGATATTTCACATATAAATAATAACCACAATTAATATGAAAAAATACAACTATCATCATATAAATATAAAATTAAGAACAACATAAAGTATTTAAAATATTACAATTTTATCATGTAATAAATAATAATTACAACAAAACATTCAATAAAAAGAATAATAAATATCCTCAACTCTCAAACTATTACAATTAATGACAAGAGTTCGTGATGAGGAACCAACTAAGTAGAAGTGAAACCTGTAACAAAAACATTTACA
>JAOSBL010145683.1:0-13462 GCA_027568915.1 Erythroxylum roraimae | reverse complement strand
AAGGCTAGGAAGTTCCTAAATCTCATACTGAGGAACATGAGTGTGAGCAAGTATGAGTTGAATTTCACCCAGCTATCACAGTATGCGTCCAACATTATTGCCAATAAGGAGGATAAGTGCTGCAAGTTTGAGGGAGGACTGCATTTAGGGATCAAGGAGAAAGTCTTGATCCACAATTTCTGTGATTACCAGCAATTGGTAGATGCCGCACTCCAGGCTGAAAAACTAGAAAATATAAAGAATGAAGTAAGCAGGAAGAGAAAGAATAGGGAGCAGTCTACTAAGAAGGGAATGAGTGCTCTAAGGCCTGAGAAGGGTACAAAGAGTTACCATACTCAGAGTGAAGTGGGAAGCAGTGGCCCTACCAAGAACAAGTATGCAAAGGCAGTTTCAGGGCAAGCCTCAAGTGTGTGAGGCACAGGAAGGACAGGGAGGAGCAGATACACAAACCCTCAACGTGAGCATTGTCGGAAGCTTCACAAAGGAGAGTGCTTCAAGTTATTTGGAGCATGCTTCCGATGCGGAGAGAAGGGACACATGATCCGGGATTGTCCCCAAGCAACAAAACAAGAGGGGTCACAGTTGCAAGCCCCCAGGAGAGCAGAAACAGTGGGGACCAAGCCAATCGCCGAGGTGGGCAGTTCTAGAGCTACAAAGAAGACTATTCCTCCAGGAAGGCCAAGGGGTCAGGCTCAGGCAAGGGTGTTCGCCATGACCAGAGAGGAAGCTACAGTCGAACCTGAAGTTGTCACGGGTATGGCTTAGTTACTTAATTCAGAATTATATGTTTTGATTGATTTTGGCTCCACACACTCATTCATTTCTGCAAGCATGACATTACATGATGTTGATTTGAGGCCCTTGGGTAGTCATTTAATTGTTAGCACTCTTTTAGGGAGGAAGGTGATAATAAGTCAAGTATATAGAGACTGTGGACTGGCTATTGAGGATGCTAGACTAGTTATTGAGGGTGCTAGACTACCTTTAGACCTAAAAGGCTTAGATGTCATACTTGGAATGGATGCTATGGAGAAGTATCATGCGAAGTTGGATTGTATCCTTAAGGTGGTAGAAATTGATATGGGAAATGGAGAGAAGGTGACTTTCCAAGGAGACAGGAGAATACCATCGCTAAGACTTATTTCGGCTATGTTAGCTGACAGGATGATGGAAAAAGGGTGTGAAGCCTTCTTGGCATATATTGTGGACACTGATGTGAATGAAGGGAAGTTAGGGGATTTTCCAGTAGTGAGGGAGTTTCCAAATGTGTTCCTAGAGGACTTACCTAGTTTGCCACCGGTGAGGGAAATCAAGTTTACCATCGACTTGATTCCTGGAACCGCACGCATTTCTATACCACCGTATGGGATGGCCCCAGCTGAACTGAAGGAGCTCAAGGAACAATTGGAGGAATTGCTAGAGAAGGGGTATATAAGGCCGAGTTCGTCACCATGGGGAGCGCCAGTTCTGTTTTTTAAGAAGAAGGATGGGACATGGCGCATGTGCATTGATTATTAGAGACTCAACAAGGTGACCATTAAGAACAGGTATCCTCTGCCTCGAATAGATGTTCTGTTTGACCAGTTGTAAGGAGCAATGGTCTTTTCAAAGATTGATGTTAGGTCAGGCTATCATCAACTCAGAATCAAGGAGTTTGATGTAAATAAGACAACCTTCAGGACACGGTACGGACATTATGAGTTTTTAGTCATGCCATTTGGATTGACCAATGCTCTAGCTGCTTTTATAGATCTTATGAATAGGGTCTTCAAGGAATATTTGGATCAGTTTGTCATAGTGTTTATCGATGAAATTCTTGGGTATTCCAAGAGTGAAGGGGAACATGAGGAGCATCTCAGGATTGTGTTACAGACATTGAGGGAGAGGAAACTTTATGCTAAGTTCAGCAACTTTACTTGGAAATGTAATTTCTAAAAATGAGGTATATGTTGATCCTGAAAAAATTGAAGCAGTTGTGAATTGGCATACACCCAAGACAGTGATGGAAGTGGGGAACTTTTTGGGTCTGTTAGGTTATTATAGGAGATTCATTGAAGGATTCTCTATGATAGCTGCTTCGATGACTATGTTATTGAGGAAGAATCAAAAATTTATCTGGAGTGAGGAATGTCAGAAACATTTTGAGGAACTCAAGCATAGATTAACAAATGCTCCAGTTTTGATTTTGCCTATTGGAGATAAGGGTTATATAGTGTATAGTGTGTCTTCGAGAAAGGGTTTGGGTTGTGTGTTGATGCAAGAAGACAAGGTAATAGCTTACACCTCGCAACATCTAGAGCCTTATGAACTGAATTACCCAACCTATGATCTGGAGTTAGCAGCAATAGTTTTTGCCCTGAAGATTTGGAGACATTTTTTGTATAGGGTTCAAACGAGGATTTTCACATATCATAAAAGTCTCAAGTATTTATTGAGTCAAAAGGAACTGAATTTGAGATAGAGAAGGTGGTTGGAGCTAATTAAAGATTATGATTTGTTAATTGAGTATCATCCAGAAAAGGCAAATGTAGTGGCGGATGCCTTGAGTAGGAAATCATCAATAGCCCATGTTCAGACAGTTTATCTGTCGTTATTGGAAGAAATGGCTAAGCTTAGAATAAAGTTTGAAACAGGAGAAACCTGAATGTGTTGTTGCTACTTTCAGAGTAAGGCCGATACTCAGAGAGAAGGTTA
Source organism: Erythroxylum roraimae (assembly GCA_027568915.1). NCBI lineage: Eukaryota > Viridiplantae > Streptophyta > Magnoliopsida > Malpighiales > Erythroxylaceae > Erythroxylum > Erythroxylum roraimae. Next base: position 10,768 of record JAOSBL010145683.1, on the reverse strand, counting down.
AGGAGTTACAAGCACAGGATGCAGAATTGAGTAAGCTACGAGAAGAAATTCAAAATGGCAGGAAGTCTGAAGTGGTAGTGAGGGATGATGGACTCAAGAATGTAGGAAACAAACTATGTATTCTGAATGTCAAGGAAGTGAAGGATGAGATATTGGATGAGGCACACAATGCGCCTTATGTCATGCACCCAGGTAGCACTAGGATGTATAGAGATTTAAAAGAACATTTCTGCTAGAAAGGCATGAAAAGAGATGTAGCAGAGTATGCAAGTAAGTGTCTAGTGTGTCAGCAAGTTAAAGCTGCACACTAGACACCTTCTGGCAAGTTAAGACCCTTGTCCATTCCTGAGTGGAAATGGTAACAGGTAACCATGGATTTCCTAATGGTTTTGGCTAAGACCAATAAGAAACATGATGCTATATCGCTCATTGTTGATCATTTGACGAAGTCAACCTATTTTCTGGGAATTAAACAGACTGATTATCTTCATATGGTAGCAAAGAAATATATTGATGAGATAGTAAGATTACATGGGATTCCAGATTCTATAGTTTCTGACAGAGATCATCGGTTTACTTCGAGATTCTGGGGAAGCTTACTGAAGCTCTATGAACAAAGTTGAATTTTAACACGACTTTTCATCCCCATACAGATAGTCAATCTGAAAGGACAAGTCGGACCCTTGAGGGAATGCTTAGGGCATGTGTGATGGATTTCAAAGGAGCTTGGGACGAGAATTTGCCATTGGTCGAATTTACCTATAATAATCCTTACCATTCGAGCATTTAGATGGCTCTATATGAAGCATTATATGGAAGGAGATGTAGAACTCCGATATATTGGGATGAAGAAGGAGAAAGGAAACTAATAGGGCCAGAGTTAGAGAAAATCGAGAATTCAAATTTCTTTATAGATGTGGAAATCTAATGTTGTGTGCTAAGGATCCTTTTTCATTTAGAGTCTTGATGCATTCTCTAAAAATGTTTAGGAAATTATCATGACCAAATTTCAACCCAGATAAGAGTTTTGCCTATTTTTCCAAATATAATTAAGTGGGCTATGTTGATGTTATCTCAAATATAGACTTAAATATTTTATAAGCATCCCTAAGCTATCTTGGTTTTCCAATTTCAATAAAGAAGATGAAGTAAATAGCATAAAGGACCTCAATATCCTCCATTAAGAAAAGAATATCAACATGGAGCAAAAAATTCCTTTTATGCGCAGGTAAACTACAGGTTACTGTCTCAATTCTTAACAAATTGCACATTTATTAATTTTCTCACCTTGCACTGCCAAAGAGAATTTGCAACAAGATTGATAGAATTATTAGAGACTTAATACGAAATGGACATAATAGCAACTATGGAAATTTCACTAAGGTTAAATGGAGCACAATCTGCTTGCCTAAAGGATATGGAGGCTGGAAATCACATCAACTACTAGGATGGCTAAAGCACTAATGGCTAAGAGACTCTGAAGGATTTTTATGGTGAAAGAAAGTCACCAGAAGAAGTGGAGCCATATGGTGCATATCAAACAAGAAAGCATATAGATCATTCAGTGTAAACCAATAAAATCCTATCCATTTCAGCAAATCTTGAACATTAGACAGCTAATGCCACCTTATGTCAAACGCATTATTAGAAATGAAACTAATATTAAGTTTTGATATGATAATTGGAGTCCATTGGGTCTAAAGGTCTAAATGTTTGTCAAAAATTGCAACTGGAACTGACTTTTTCACTCATTTCAAGGTTCATGTATCATCATAGAAAATCTCCCAAGTTACTAGCCAGATCCACTTAACCTGATTCAATGCAATAGGAGTTATACAAGTCTAAAATATTCTTAACTAATTCATGTAAAAGGTTACTATTGAGACCTTTTAATAAATGCAAATATAAAAATTCATAAAGGAATCAAAGATTGCACCAGCTCATTCATTCATACTATTTTGAGCAACACTATAAAGGTTAGGAATAAGACATGAAGTAAATCACACGTTAATACAGAGTTAATACTTAATATGCAAATGCACAAGAGGGGGGTTGAATTGTGTATTTTTTTCGATAACCCCCTTTTTTGAAAACTTCTTGAAGGCTTGCTTTACTTCAAAACTATCGTAAATCATTATTATGAAATATAGTAGTATATTCTCTAAGTACTTGTTTGAAACAGTAAGAGTAATAGTTAAAAGTTGAGAGAGAGTCGACACGCAGATTTATACTGGTTCACCCTAAACCGTGGGCTACATCCAGTCCTCAGAGATCCTTCTAAGATTTCACTATTCTTTTCAAAGTTACAAGTATTCTTTTCTCTAAGCCTCTTCAGGTCTCTTACAACAAGTATTCTTTTCACACTTAGCCTCTTCAGGCTATCTGCTTTCCTTCTTTCAACGGAAAGAGCTTTTGAGCTTTTGTTACAGATAATGATCGCTCTAACTTTTGCACAATAATATTTCTAGCTTTTTCTTTCAAAAATCTCTAATTTCTCAAATTGCTAAGCTTCTGCAATCTTCGGCTCTGACCTTTATTTATAGTCTTCATCTTCAACCGCTTCTTGATAACTGGTTCTTTCTTCTTGTTTCTTGATCTTTAAAGAATCAGTTATTCAGTTGAGTTCTGTAACTAACTCAAGCTGATTAGTCATTTGACGTAGTAATGGTTCTTCCTTCTCACTTCCTTCCGTCTGATTTTTTGACTTGCGCTTCCGTCTCACTTTTGTTTTGCGCGTCTTCCGCCTCACTTCTGTTTTGCGCTTCCATCTCACTTTTGTTTTGCGCGTCATCCGTCTCACTTTTGTTTTGCGCGTCTTCCGTCTCACTTCTGTTTTGCGCTTCCGTCTCACTTTTGTTTTGCGCGTCATCCGTCTCACTTCTGTTTTGTGCTTCCGTCTAATTCTTGTTTCATTCCTTCCGTCTGATTCTTGTTTCATTCCTTCCGTCTCATATTCGTCTGCTTCCGTCTGATTCTTGTTTCATTCATTCCGTCTCATATTCGTCTGCTTCCGTCTTACTTTCTTCTTTCGTTATTATTTGGTCTTCATCAAAATCATTGACGTAAAGTCATTTTGACTTAATAGCTCTCACAAGAACCGACTCTCCATTACTAATTGAGAAAATATCTCTCATCAAATTTTGTTTAAGGAGGCTTTTGTCTTGTGCAAGTTGAGGAACAAACAAGATGACATACTGATGGGTTTGAATTTGACCAAGATCAATGTTCAACTCAAAGAAATAATAACGTTGATATTGTTTTTTGGTAGAGGTGATAAAGCTTTTTTCTAAAGTTATTGAATCTTTGAAGGGAAAAATTATATGATTTTCTCTGCAGGAGGACTCCCAGCTAGAAGTGCACTTGAACTCATTCCATGTCTGTGGTGAGACAGATTACAACCTTAACTCTGCAATGCAGTTTCAGATGTGCAATGGAGAAACATCCTCTTACAATGGCTTTGGTTCCTCTCCCTCTATCTTTTAACAGTCTTATGTCAGAAGTTAGTAATCTAACATGGATGTTTATAGACGTATCTACAACTGTTTTAATTTCTTGATATAAGATATTATTCGGAAGTTTTTAGAATGTGACCCGACTATATTCTATATAGTAATAATAATATTAATATAATTAAAGAGCCCTAATTAGGTCATATTTCTTACTTAATAGTATAATAAATCTCAACAATTTATTTTAATCATTTATTGGAAGTATCGGATTAAAAGTTAAGATATATAATAAGTTATAAATTATTTTCTACCAAATTTTTGTAGTCACAAGAGAGAGAAATTAATTTGACTAAGAATGCAGTAAATTAAATTTCACAATCTCTTTTTGATAACGACATCTTTAATATCGTGTACAAAGTATTACACTCCTATAATTCATAATAATTTTTATTTAAGATTGTAAAGTTATGAATAATAATTTTGATTTATGTTATAAAGATCATATTTTTATGTGTTTTAAATAGACAATTTGTTTATCTATTTTATTAAGATTGTTTGATGATAATTACCAAATATTAGAATGTTTGAAAAGTTTTGTGATTATTCTCTATTATATTAATGATCTTTATTAAAAATAGAAATTAAATATTATTACCGCATCAGTCGTTCTCTTAAAAGTTGTCATATTATGGAAGATTTTTGCATCATGTTTAATTATACATTAAAGCCTCCTTGGTGAAAACTAGGCATCCTAACGACAGAACAATAATGAATTACTAATGCAAATTTTACTATCATGTTATTCAATCATGTCTACAAACTTATTTAAGCTAATTTTTTAAATTTTAATGATATTTTATTTTATTCTCATGTTGCGTATTCTATTAATTTTATTAATGATTTTATGTTAGCTTTATGCATATTATTATCGAAATTTAATTTTTTTTTGTTATGTGTTAAAGTTATACATGACATTACCAAAGGATAATTTATTAGTGACCAAATAAATTAAATAAATTCTTGTCATCTACAAATAACATTTATAAAATATTATTGAATTAATTATGTGGATAAATAATGTTTATTAGTTGATAGAATTTAGAATTTACTTAAAGATAGACTACTACTTTATGATTAATAAACTTAATAGAGGAAAATCATTATTGACTTGTCAAGTATCTTATATATCCAAAACCCTAATTGTATTTGATTACCTAATATAGTTTGTAATAACATTAAACTTCTTTTCAAAAAAAAAACATTAAACTTATGATAATATATATTTTTGAGTTTGCTCAAAAGAAACTTATGGCATATTCTAAATATTTAATTAATTATAATAAATCAGTTTAATTTAATTAAATTCAAACGGATTTATTTTCAGAATTTATTGAAATCAAACTTGCCAACCTTAGTGTCATCAATTCTAAGTCAACTGCTATAAGTTTGCTTTTCTATTCGATACGAAAAGTACATCCGTTGATAAATGGTTATATAATACCGGTCCTGATGAACTAATTGTTTTACACTATCTTACTCGGACGCTATAGGTAAAATTATACTAAAATCTGGTATCACACTAAATGCGTAGCCTTTTTTTTAATTTTTAAGAAGTCTTAATTATAGGAAGGTATCTTTAAGTCATCTATTTTCAGACTAATATTTGCTCGAATCGGGTAAGTTTCTTGTGGGAGGCAAAATTCTCGCCCCAAATTTTATACAGCTACATACATAAAAAAAAGTTTGAACCCGTGACCTTACTTAAATTAAAAGAACTCTTTACCAATTCACTTATATTATGAGATTAATGCGTAGCCATTTTCAGGCATCTGCTGGACCTGGACCTCGTGTAAGACAGAGATCCTAGTTAGTTTGAATCTGAAGTGAACACTTCTGTCAACTAACGAGGTCATGTGTCCTTGACCAGAAACTACGATTTCAGCACATTACCTACAGTGCAGGGGAGGGTGTTTTCGACTTAGTAAACGATCAAGAATGTTCTAGATTATTGCAGAACATATACCCGGGAAAGTAAAAGCGGGGTCCACTAAACTTGTTTTTCTGAGAAAGGGGTCCACTAAACTTGGGACGCAAGTTCAGATGAGTATCAACTGTCGAACTTCCAAAGCTAACCTCCTTCTTAGCAGTGAACAGTAGGGTCGGTGTGGGTCCACTCGGGTTCAAACAGACCATTTGGTTTAAGCGAAAACTTCACAACGAAGTTGTTCTAACTTCTAACGATTTAAAGTTTAAATTTAGTCTCCGTAGACACTTGCTTGCGCTATACTGCCGACCATGTCCGTCTCTCTGTCATACACGCAGCTTCTCAACTTCTCAAACTCAGCTCTCCATTGTAGGAAGAGGAATGAACACAATCTCTCAACTGGTTAGTTTCTTTCAATCTCTTTGTCCACTCCTTAGCTGTTCTTTCTCTGCAGCTTATTATTTGTAATCTGTGCTTTGGTTAGGTATGACAACTGCACCCCAGAAACCGGTGGTTGGATTCCGATTTCATCCTACTGACAATGAACTTCTGAGTCATTTTCTCAGATTCAAGAATCAGGGACTTGACTACGAAATTCAAGCCATCAACGTCGTTAATCTTTGCAAGTTCGAGCCTTGGGACTTACCTGGTATGACGATGATCCCCATGTTTATAATCGTTTCATTTGGGATGTTTGATTAATTGGGTAACCTTGTTCTTATAGCCCAATCCTATATAGGATCCAACGATGGGATATGGTATTTCTTTTGTCCCCGTGATTTCAAGTACTCGAAGAGTAAGCGACGTAACAGAACAACGGAGAAAGGATACTGGAAACCCACTGGCAAGCCTCGTCGTATTCCTTCTAACAAGAAGCTGGTTGGTTGGAAGAAAACTCTGGTTTTCTACCTTGGTCGCCCAAAAGGGACGAGGACCAATTGGGTCATTCACGAATATGATTTTTGTGATTCAGCATCGGATTTGCAGGTAAATTTTCGTATTCAATAACGTTTAGGGCCTATAAGAACTATTATTTATAGTAAACTTGGAATTTTGATTCCGATTCAACAATTGTCTATCCTTGTCAGAAGAAGTATGTGAGATGTTGGTTTTGTAAGTTGCTCGAACGGACATTCATTTGTCCAGATGGTAGTTTATTGATAACTGTTCGTGCTCTAGGTGTCTTTGTTTTTGCAATTTAACTTATCAGAAAGTTGCTTTTGCTTTTTCTGAGTGGCACAGAGAATTCATTGTCTTTGTTGCTTCTGGTACAGGGAGATTTTGTTCTTTGCCGGTTAAAAATAAAGTCGGGGAATATTGGGCAGAATGAGATTTCTTATGCTGAGAATGAATTGCAAATTGAAGTGAATGCATCTGTGACCCCGGCGGGTACCCCCCCAATTACACCTTCCAATCTTGAAAATCAAAATTGGATAGAACCTTCCAATCTTGAAAATCAAACTTCGATAATACCTTCCAATTTTGAAGGTATTTCAACATCCTCGATGGCACCTTTTAATGTTCAAAGTATTCTATCACCTTCCAATCTTGAAAATCAAATTTGGATGACACCTTCCAATCTTGAAAATCAAATTCCGATAGCACCTCCCAATCTTGAAAATCAAACTTTAGGGACACCTTCCAATGTTGAAAGTACCCTAATACCTTTCAATCTTGAAAGTCAAATATGCGAGGCTATTCCTCCAGCTATTATAGCTTGTGATCTTGAAAATACATCATCTTATTGGAAAGATGATTTGATTTTACTATCTGATTTTGAAAATTACCCGTCAACAAATTCTCATAATCAAGAGAATTTGGCCTATGGAGAGTATGTACTTTCTTCTGATTTTGAGAAGGTTGATTTTCTATTCATTTCCGATTTAGAAAATCAAATACCAGACTTTGATTCTAAAGGAGGTGATCCTTCTAGTGTTCGTGAATCAGAGATTGATAAAGATGAATTGAATTGCCTGATGGGGGATGATTCTGGAAAGTTCAGTTCAGAAGAAAAAGCTGAAATACCTGACACGCAAGATGGTGCATCAAGTTCCCTGAAATCATCACTTTCAGGTTTTGAAAGTCAGAATGCAGATGAGAAGTCATCCCCCGAAGAAGATTATTGGATTTCCCTTATGTCACTTTATTCAGAAAGTGGAGAAATGCAGGTTACAATGTCAGAGGTGAGAACTGAACTGAACTTAGTGATGTTTCATCCCGTTTAAGGTATTTGTTCACAAGTAAATTTGAGAAGTATGCTATGTTGACGTTTTATACAGGTAGAGGTAAATTTGGTAAACAAACCAGACTGCAACTTTGGCCCAGAAGATCTAAAAGGCCTATGTTCTCTGAAGTAGACCCCTGAGGACTCTGGGTTTGATAAACTCTGTGCCTTCTTCCCGAGGTACATGCCCCCTGCTTTGTCTTATATGCGTGTGAAGGAACTTGGTGGAATATTAAAGAAAACAAGCTGGTTCGGTTCATTATGTTAGATGTTACTCATTTGGAGTTAATCTGGCTTGACTTAGAAGCAGTAATTGCAATTTCAGGATTATATCTGGAGAAAGATTATATCCAGTATAACTTAATAATTGCAGTAATATATTGAAGTGGGAGCTGTTTGGCAAGAATCGTCAGATTGTTGTATGCACTTGAAATGCCTTTACTTTCAAAAGAATGTATAAAGAAAGGTCTTTTAGTGACGAGCTATGTTTTGTCATATTTCTGTTGTAATATACGAAGTTTATTTTATGGATTAGCTTCAACTTTTTTTTTCAAGCTTGGTCGTCTGAACTAGACTTTGTCACCATATAAAAAATTTCTTCATAATCGTTATTACTGTTGGCTTCAAACCAAATGAAGTATTAGAAATAAGTAAAGACTGACAAAAAGAATCATTGTCAAGATTTAACCAATTATCGACTTTAAAAAGAGAAGAGAAGTGGTTATGTTGCTGTGCAAAGGATAATTAAGAATTCAATTAATTGCAAGGCTGAAAAGAAGAAGAATGGAGAAAAATATTCTGCTTTTATGATTTTCAGTAAGACAGAAACTTATATACATACAAGAAGGAATACCTATAAGTGAGGTGTTTTGTGCCTATGATTTGACTATTCTGACATGGACAATTCCACCATTTATTCTCAAGAATTTCGGATACAGTTGATGATCCTAACACTCCCTTCGAGTTGGAGAGTGAACTCCACTCCCAACTTGTGTTTTATTGTTGAAAAAGCTCCTTTCCTCAATGGTTTAGTGAACATACCAGTAAGTTGGTCAGTTGAAGGAATATATTCAGTTGAAATTGAACTATCTTGAATCTTGTCGCAAATAAAATGATAATCTATCTTTATTTCTGATTCTTTCATGAAACACTGGGTTAGATGCAGTGTGTATATCTCCTTTGTTGTGAGGGATGATCCCAAGAAAATACAATATCTAGAGCAAGCCTTGACTTGGATTGTTCGTTAAATACCATAATACAAGCACGACAACTTCCATATGAGGTTTGCATGGAGCACACATATATGTACTAAATAGGTGATATCAGGTCGTGTAGTATTTAAAGTAAATTAGACATATTATTAGCCGTCTACATAGAGGTGGATCTTTTAACAATTCACCTTTATTTGATAGCTTTGTGTTTGTTCTATGGGAAAATCCACAGGCCTAGTTCCCAAATATTTCCCATCTTTTAAAATTTCTGAAGTGTGTTTTCTTTGTGAAATGAAAACACCTTCCTTTGAATGAAGAGATCTCAACAACTAAAAAATAGTTTAGCTTATCCAAATATTTAATTTGGAATCAATTATTCATAAATTGTCTAAAATTGGATATCGTGATGTGATCATTACTAATTATGAAGATTTCATCGATATACATTTATATAGTTGTAAATGATTTGTTGTTCTTACGTATAAACAATGAGTAATCTGTTTTAGACTAAATAAATCTGGCATCTTAAATAGATGTAGAAAACTTGGTATACTAGAAGCTTGTTTTAATTCGTATAAAGACTTGTGGAGGTGACATGAGATTCTTCCCCTGTCAGTGAAACTTAGGGGAAATAGACATATAAATTTCTTCAAAGAGATCACTATGAAGAAAAGTATTATGGATATCAAGTTGAAGAAGATACCATTTTTAGGTTACTGCCAAAGTCAATAAGCAACATTTTAGTAGTAGGTGAAAAAATGTTATAATAATCGATACCTTGAAGTAGCGTGAAACCTTTTGTAACTTAAAGCGCTTTATAAGATTCAAGAGAACCATCTGATTTGAGCTTAATTTTGTACACCCAATTGTAATCAATGTTATGCTTTCTAAGAGGAATAGATGTGGGAAACCAAGTGTTGTTGGCCTTCAAAATAGCCAGATTGTGTCTCTTGTCAATAGGGTTAAGAGGAAGGTCGATCATAACATATAGGCTCAACAATACATCATTAATGATAATTGCAATGACATAGCAATGTTATGGTGAGTGACGATCATGAGAGAGAAAATTTCCAAGAAGGTACCATATACATTTATGTGGAAAAGATGAAGGGCATAATAGTGATTTATGAGGTGTTACTTAGTTGCAAATATAGACATGCAAAGATGCAGGTGGAACATAGGGTCATTCAGAACGGCGCACGGGTTTTACAAATGGCGAGGAAATAATAGGGGGAACGGGTTCCATAGCTGTTAGCTGAATAGATGGAGTTTCCGAAGCAAGAGGATTTGAAATAGCAATAAGTATGATAGGATCAGAATGAGGTAGGGAAGCTATAATGGTTTTAGGGAAAAACACCCTCATAGAAAATGACATCACGACTAGTAAAAGCTCGACAAGTTTCAATGTCATAGAATTTATAAGCTTTTTGGCCAATAGGGTAACCAGGAAAAACATAATGTGTCAGTGAGAGCAAACTTATGTTATACACGAATATTTGTAGCATATACAAGACATCCAAAACTCAAAGGTGAGAATAAAATGAAACTTTGCCGTAAAGTCGCTCAAAAGGAGTTTGGTGAGAAAGATTTGGCGTGTAATATGTTAATTATATGAACAGTAATGCAAACACAATATGTGCAAAAACATAAAGGAAGATGAGCTTAAAAATAAAGACCACAAGTTGACTATGGATTGTGTTTTACAGCCCTATTTGGCTAAGGTATACAAGTACAAAAGTGTTGTTAATTGGTGCCTTCTTGATTAAAAACATATCGCGTAGAAAAAATTTCTCTTCCATTATTAACTCAAACATTTGCTGTAGTATTGTGATATTTAGTTTTCACAAAAGAGGAAAAAAAATTATTTAGTAGATGCCACATTTCTCTTTTATAATGCATG
>JAOSBL010145600.1:0-13484 GCA_027568915.1 Erythroxylum roraimae | reverse complement strand
TGCAATTTATTATCCATCCTATATTGTTTCATTATATATCTCATACATAATGAATGCATGGCAAAGCCTAGGGTTGGGATTTTTGGAGTAAGTAGTAGGTAACACTTTTATGTCTTGCAAACTTAAATATATACTACTAGCATTAAGAAATGGACTATTAGTTGTCTTGCCTCTCGTAGAAATTTTAAAAGAGGGTGTAAAAGATGACCCTTGTCTTTAATTGATTTCCTCGTTAAAAAAAATCCATTTTTCCCAATGGAATCTTTAATAACTTGGAAAAAATTAGGTTTGGATTAGGTGATGATCGATGAAGAGGAAATGTTCATCTTCAAATTCACTAATGTAAATTCTACAAAAAAAAAAAAATACTTGAGATAGAAACCTAGCATGTGCATGGCAAATTAACTATATCCTAGAAATGGAGGCTAGGGCTAGAGAAAGACACTACTAAGGAGAAAAAAACCTTTGGAGATAAATTTCTACGATGTACATTTAGAATACTAGTCCACTAAAGGACTAAGCTCAACATGAAGGCCGGTTTGCTTAAAAACGATAAGGTATAATTAAATATGTGTAGATTCTCTCTTAAGTAAATAGCTACAGTAGAACATCAGTATCATAAAGCTTGATAAATATGACAATCTCATTGAATTTTAAGAAAAAGTTACCTATCAATGGAATCTAATAAAGGGGAATAAGATTAAGACTTAGATTTTAGTAAGGAAGAAGGTTGAGATTAGAGAGCATGCTAAGCTTTTTGGTTTATAAGAAAAGAAATTACAAACAGGGAAATCAATTTCTACTAAGGATATAGATGATAAGACTAAATTAGGTAACCAGACTTTTGCATTAAATATAGAACATAGAGAAGTTAATAAATTCTCAAGCCAAGTGAATGAGCAGACAAAGGATGGATGTAGAGGAAGCAATTTTAATAATAAATGTTAATGGCAAAGGAGAAAAGATTGTATATTTGAATAAAGATAATGGGGAAATTAGAAAAAAAAATTTAAGCCAAGTGATTAAGATGGCAAAAGAAATATAGGCAAAAGTTAATGCAGATGGAAACCATCCTTTAGACAAGACAGCACAAGAAGTTTAATAGGTTAAGATGCCTATTGTGGTTATGCCAAATCTGGTAGAAGACAGTAATAGTATTAATGATACCTACAAGAAATTAATGGTGCTTAGATGGAAATGCTAATAAAGCTTCAGTGAATGAGTACTTCCTTAAATTGAATAACTCATTATCGAAGAAAAATACCAATAGAAAGACAAGGAGGAAGACTTATAACATTCCCCCTCTTTTTTATAAATTTCATCACTTGGAATTTAAAAGAATTGAATAGTTCCAAGAATCAATAAGTACTTTATGACCATCTTTTACTTACAAAACCTATATTTATTGATCTCCTGATCTTGATTTCTCATGATTTTCACCAAATCAAGCTTTTGCAAACCAAGTAATAAAATTAATTTATCCATTTTCAATCTATGCTACTAAAGAATATAACAAGAATTGATATCACAATGATTCAGTTGACAATTTAGAGATTCATAGGAGGAAGCTTTGGAAAGTCCTGATGACTTAACAAGTGGGGAGTGATACATGTTGTCAAGTTTTACAATATAAAACTTTCAATACCACGAGTATACAGATCTTAATTCTTAGTATCAAAGGTATCATTCCCACAAATACTAATAGACATTTAACAACTTAAATAGAAATTTTTCTAAGCTACTAAAGATTGATTTGAATTAAAATAAATAATTAAAATTAAAACAACTAATAAAATGAAACAAGTAAATAATTAAGCTACCAATAAAATGAGGTTGATCAAAGTTAGAGACTTAGGAATTATTCTGTCCTTGTTTTGTTTTCCCTTTATCTTATTGATTCAATTTATTCTTGATCTTAGATATCATAAAGTTTTGATTATCGTCTCTTAATTTCTAATCAAGTGACCCAAGTTGAATTCGATAATCACAAAATTGTATTCTCTTATATTTGAAGCAATCCTAAGAATAATTAATTTCACAATTAAGATCTCTCATAAATTGTTAATTAATATGATAATTTTATGCATATTAAGTTACAACTCTCATTACAGACCTTAACACAACTAACTTGATTCACTCTTCAATTTATTATCAATTATAAGCATAACAATTATCACAAACATTCATAGATGTATTGAATTTAACAAAAATATAGGTCAACAAAATAATTTAAGAATAATCTCTAATATGGATTTCGAAACCCATAATCATGTCAAAATTCTTAACATTCCAAATAAACATTCAAGACAATGAAAGAAATAAAGGGAAACGAAAGAAAAAATAGTTGGACTCTTAGTCTGGAAATTTGGAATTCTCTGAAGCTTCATTTGTTGTCTCCTCTTGATCTTCATTTAATCTACTGGTTACTACCTTTTTTTCACGTTTTTCTTTTTCTTAAATAATTCTTGAGGCTTCTAGGGTTCTTTATGGGGTTTATGTACTTAATTTGGTTCTGAAAATAGCCCCAAAACATCAAAAGTATAAAAAGAGCTGGAAAAGTTGAAAATTTCTAGAATTTGCTGTCTGTTATGCTTGTCATGATCGTGACGTGCATTATTTCATGCTTTAAATTCTTCATCTTTTCTTCAATTTCCTATCTCCCTTTACTCACAAACACAACAAACACCTTTTGAAACAAAAAATTATGATCAAATTCTTGCTCTAGACCAATCAAATAATTAAAAATATACAAACATTAACAAGAACATAATTATAGGCCTATACACATGATAATCATCTAAGAAAACACCTAAAAACACACTTAAACACCTATAAAAACACACTGTGATCTACATCTATTAACATCCCCACACTTAAATCTTTGCTTATTCTCAAGCAAAACTTAAAACATAAATAAACAAAACACATAAATATGTAAACACACAATTATGCAAAAATACAATAATGGTACAATGGCATCAAATCTCATGGAATGAGCTTAACTTTAAACATCAATAACTCAAAACATGCTAATATACTAACTTATTCGATTTATGTTTAAGTGCATTGATTTGAATATACATATTAATCAAAATATTAACACCCTATTCATACACCTATGGCACTTGTAAGCATGCATTTATTATTATTAATCAATCAAAAAGGCAAATTATCACTAAGTATCTTTTCATGAAAATTCTCGCTATTTGTAAAATATCATTAGGTTTTATTTATTGTAACACCATTTTTTAAAATTTTCTTTAATGATAACCTAATCTTTTGATGCGAAGGCAAACATCTTGTCACGAATGTCTCACATTACTTAACTAAGTCACTTTTTTTTTAGCTTGGTTGGAGTGTCATTTCAGCATTTTGACGTGAAAACAAACATTTTTTAGTGAATGCCCCCAATTACTCAGCTATATCATAACTCTCATCCAGCTACCACATCTATTCTTAAACCAATTTTCATATCAATAGTTTGACGTACTCTACCTTCTACCTTCTATCCTCAACCTGGGTCTATAATAAGTGGCTTGCTTCCACCCAGTTCTCTATATGGTAGTTTAGTTGCCTATAAATAAGCTATATTTTGTAAGATAATAAAAAGGAAATAATTGGTCAAATTAAGAAATCCAAGTAAGCTAAGTAATGTCCTTTTCAATAACAAACTATTAATAATATAGGGAATGATGAAACTCCCTGAATATTCAATTGAATTTAACAATTTGTATTATGGGAGGCAAAAACTATCCATACTTAAAATGACTTCCAATACTTCATTAATAGTTTTCAAAATTGGCTCCTCTTCTAGCTCTTTTAAAGATTCAACTACATCAATTCTCCTGAAGGAGTTGCCCTCCTTTGAATTCTTTAATATCTTATTCATATTGAATTCCACTTATTCATTAACAATCTAAAGGATGAGATTGCCTTCATGAACATCTACCAAAGCTCTTCTAGTGTTTAAAAAGGGTTTACCAAAAATTTAGTGGACAGTTTTGATCCTCTTCAAAGTCTAACATGAAAAAATCTATAGGAATAATAAACTTGTCCACTTTTACAGGCACATCCTCCAACAAGTCAAATGCTTTCTTTAGTAATTGGTCCACTAACTGAATAAGCATAGAAGTTAGCTTCACATCTCCTAGCTTCAATTTCCTAAAATTAACGAAGGATTAAGATTAATACTTACACCTAATTTATATAAACATTTAGAAAATTCTAAATTATCAACTACACAAGGTATATAGTAAAACTGTATGGATCTTTTAACTTTAAGGCACGTGGTTGGTAATTATAGAGCTGAAGCTTTCTGTCATGGAGACCGTTTGATTGTCATCCTAAGTCCACTTGCTTGATAAGATGTATTTGAGAAATTTTGTTTACTTGGGCATGCTCTCCAAAGCTTCCACAAAAGACAAATTAATTTGCAATATCTTCAGCTTTTCCCCGAACTTTGTAAAATGTGCATCCAATTTGTTCTTCTGAAGTGTTTATGGGAATGATATTTTTCATGGATATGGAGGAAAAGGAATATAAGGAGGATCATCATTCTTAGCTTCATTATTTTTCTTCTTCTCTTGGTTTTCTACAAGTTGGGGTTCTAATGGTTCATTTAACTCTTTTCCACTATTAAGTGTGATAACCTTAAGTTGCTTCCTTGGATTTTCTTCGGTGTGGCTTAGAAGGCTCCCCACACTTTTTATAGAAAATTCATTGGCTAATTGGACCCATTTAAACCCCCATATTATGAATGGAAGAGGTATGATTCTTTACTATTTGATTGAATTTTATTTCCATCCTCTTTTGGGTCTTATCTTGGCTCGTGAACTTAGAATTTAGTATGTCCATTAACTTGTTCATCTTCAATTCCAATGAATCTAACTTGTCTTTACTAAAATCATGGTGGGCCTTAAGTTCTCACTTAAGTTTCTACATTTTTAGAAAAAGAGATATTTGAGAGGTTTTGCCACTTAGGATTATACATGTTTAAGTAAAGATTATTACCTCCCTGACTAAATTGTGCTCCTATAAAGTTGAGCTACTACATGTTGTTATTTTCTACTAGGAAGCAATTAGCTATGATATGGCTTTATTGTTTGCATAACTGACAACTGTGTTAAATTACTTTGAGTAGAGAGGAAGAGAAGGCATTTAGGTTATTAATTGCTTAGTTAGGTTGGTAACCTTAACCTGTAATATTGTTAATGAATTTACAACAATCATATCTTTTGGATTCCGAAAGGATGACTGCTGTATGCTTCGTTGCAATGTTTAAAGACAGTTATTGTGAGCCATCTCTTCTAACAAATCTTGCGCCACTTCAAATGTTTTCCTTATTAATGAGCCACCAGTTGCTACATCAATGGTGCCTTGTATGGGTGGATTAACTCTGTTGTAAAACATTTGCAAATGGAACTACTTTGTCAAGTTGTGATGTAGATAGCTCCTTTATAACTTCTTAAATCACTCCCACGCTTCATATAATGACCCATCTTCATTTTGCTGGAAATTTGTAATTTCCTTTATGAGCCTTATTGTCTTTGTCAATGGGAATTACTTAGCCAGAAAGGCTTACACCAGTTGCTTCCATGTTGTGATGTTTACTAGATTAAGCTAATGAAACCGTGCCTTGACTCTATCCTTAAGTGTAAAGGGGAAGAGCCTCATATTGGCTGCCTCTTCGAACAACCTATTATTCCAAAACATATTATAGATCTTTAAGAAATTTTCCAGATGAGCTTCGAGATCATCATTGGCCAAACTATGAAATTGCACGTTGGTCTATAGTATGTTCAACAGTGCTATTTTGATTTCGAAGGTATTCACTTGCACTAGTGGTTATGTAATTTCTTGATGATTGGCACTGAACCCTAGCCTTATGAAGTTCATAAAGATCCTTTATTGCTTTTTTTAGTTTCTTTTCTCCACTATCATTCTTTTTATGGCTTCATCACATTTAGCTATTTGAATCTTTCTTTCTTGCTCTGTGATATCTAGAGTTGATGTGTCTTCTACCTTGCTTACAAACTTATTTATATATATTTTTTGTTCAGGCACCTGCACTCACACAAGAAAAGTATTACATCCTTAAATCAAAGGAATTCAAATTGTATAAGATGCTAGATCAATTCCCTGACAACGACACCAAAAACTTGTTGACAATTTTTATAGAATAAAACTTTTAATACCACAAATATACGGATCATATCTCACAGTATCAAAGGTATTGTTCCCACGAGAACTAATAAACATCTAACATAAATTTGTCTAAGGTACTAAAGCTTGAGTTGAATTAAAATAAATAATTGAAATTAAGATAACTAATAAATTGAAACAAGCAAATAATTAAGCTGCCAATAAAATAAGGTTGATCAAAGTTAGGGACATATGAATTATTCTATCCTTATTTTGTTTTCCCTTTATCTTGTTGATTCGATTTATGCTTAATCCTAGATATTCTAAAATTTTGATTACTCTCTCTCTAGATCAAATCAAGTAACCCTAATTGAATTCGATAATTATAGAAGTGTAATCTCTTGATTCACAAAACTACTTCTAACTATTCAATTATATTTGAAGCAACCCTAAGGATAATTAATTTCATAATTGGGATCTCTCTTCAATTGTTAATTAATTTGACAATTTTAGGTTTATCAACTCTCATTATGCACCTTAACACAAATAACTTGATTCACGCTCTCGATTTGTTATGAAGTATAAGTATAACAATTATCTTAAACATTTATAGATGTATTGAATTCAATAAGAATAAAGGTGAACAAAATAATTCAAGAATATTCCCTAGTTTTTATGGTTCTAGGAGATACACAGTCAGATACCTGGGCGTGTACTAGACTGTGTATAACCCACAATCTCCAGAATTTGCAATTCTGCAAGGCTTGAGGAACTTACACAGACAGATACATACAAAGCTATGTATCCTTTCTTTGCTTTAAATCTTCTTTTTATGTCACATTTTTATCCGAATTCTTCTCTATTTAGTCCATGAAGGAAATTATAACCTATAAACACAGTTGAAGTAAATTAAGTGCCAAATATACATTAAAATATAAAATATCAAGCAAAAATACATCAAATATGAGGTATAAATATGGTCAATTACGCATCTATCAAAACCTAAGCTATTAGGTAGGATAGTCATCTAAAAGGTGTTGAGTTGACTCCTACTAAGCTTTTTTCTAATAAGCCATTTTCGTTCTTATTTATTTGAACAAGTGAAGAAGTTTCCTCTAAATTTGAGAATAATAAGAATAGAGGTTCCTAAACACTTTTTGAAACCTTCATTAGTTTATTTAAACACTAGTTTAAAGCTTTCTATTTCCTGAGCAAATAAAATACAATTAGACTCCCCTAAAATTATCCAATGGACATTAAAAAAGTTATAGAGAGCCTATATATGTTTATAAAGCTATAATATTTAAAACACCAAGTTAGCTGCATAAATATAAATGACATTAACTACTTCTTGAATAGAAGCATAGAGAATTCTAAAATTCAAGAATTGATCAACATGGTGAGAGTAGAGGACTCTTATGGTTTCAAGGTTATATGTTACTATAATCATTCCATAAAAGTGAGTAAAATGATTAGAAAATGTGCACCAATTGTTTCTAAGAAACCATATACCCTCATTGAAAACTTACTCTTTGATCTTAGTTTCTAATAGGCCAATAATTGAAGGCTTCTTCCCTAACAGATAATGATCAATTACCTATCGTATTTTTGAGCAATTTAAGCCCCTTACACTTCATAAAATGATCATTGAGAGGAAGGGAATTAAGTTCCCTAGTCTTTAAGTTTTCTTATAAACTTTCTCCTTAAATTTAGTTTGAAAGTTTCCCTTTATCTTTTTCATAAGAGTCCTAAGTCAAAGTAGAGCAAAGTAATTTAGAACTGCTTAGATTCTTCTTCAAAGTTTCCTCCTATATAATTTTATAAAGGAATGCATTATTTAATAAGGGTTTAAGAGGAGACATAGATGTTCCATTATTAGCTTGTTTAGACAATTCAATGGAGATAAAGTTTATGCATTTTCTATGATTCTCTGCAAACGTGAGGATTGAAGAAAGACTTAGCACATTTGAGGGATTCTCAAATTGGAGTACTCAGACATTTGTGGTTTTCTTCAGTAGGGTACATCGTCTTCTTCACTTGCTTCATAGCTTCAAAAGAGGATACCTCAGGATGATTTGCCTGTTCCATAGCTTTAGGCCTCAAGGTTCTAACTTGGTTTACATAACATGGTTTTTATGAGTAAATGAGAGACATTTTAGATGTCATTTGATAGATGCACATTTGACTACAATTATACACCTATATTTGATATATTTTGCTTGATATTTTATTGTTTTGTTGTATATTTGGTACTCTATTTGCTGTAAGTGCATTCATAGGTTATAATTGCTTTCTTAAAACAAAAGGAGAAGATTTTGCATGAAACTATGGCATAAGACAAAGATTTGAAGAAACTAAGGACCTACACACTTGTGTATAGAGATGATGTAAGTCTCTATAAAAATGTGAGGATTGAAGATTTTGAGTTATGGTCATATGGAGTTACACACCTATGTATATTAAGATGCACGACTGTGTATATTTCCTATGTAAGTTTTTGTGCCCGTGTAAAATTGCGAATTAAGGTGTTTTTGAATATAAATAGTCTCTCATCTACCCGTGTAAGTGACCATGTATATCCCAGAAATCTTAAAATTTACTATAAAAAGATGTGAGTGGAGGCATTTTGGAGAGAGTCAAATTTTACAACTAATTTAAGACATAAGATATCTAGAGAGAATACATTAAGAGATCTAGTAGATTACAAAATCAAAATACAACTCACAAGAAGATTTAAAAGAATAAAAAGAGAGATTTAGAATTATGATTTCTTTGTTTTCTATTAGTTTTTCTTCTTATTTATCTTTGATTTCATTTTCTATGATTAGTAAATAAACGTTTGTAGTGTCTAGGTGTGATGAACCCTAGTTTGGGATAACAATATGTTTTAATCCTTTAATTAAAGAAATTATATTGATTTGTTTATTGCATTTTAATTATACGTTTTATTCTTGTTCTAATATATTTGAAATATTAGTGCATGATTTGATTTTGTATGATTGAGATTAAGATATCCTTTTGTATGAATAGATCTACCATAATTGGAAGGGGGTGCATGCAAACCTAGAGATAGGCTAACATAAATCCTCTAGATTAGGGTCAAACATAATAGTGGAATTCATAAATTGATAATGTAATCTTAGGGGTTTTAACTAGAAAGATTTCTGTTAATCAACTGATGGATTAATTGTTAATAGTCTCGAGAGAGATATTAGCATAAGATAAGAATTTCCAGGTTCTAACAATCAATAATATAATTGCATGATAAAAGGATAATAATATCTTTAGATTATTAGGGGGATTCATAACCTAGACATTACTATTTGATATTAATTTTCATGCATATTTTACTTATCTTGAGATCATAGTTGTTTAGTATTAATTTAGTTTTTTATTTATTTTATTTTTAATTAAAATCCAAAACCTGATTCTTAGGCTAGATAATAGGAAAAGGTAATTATTAATATCTACAATCTTCATAAGATCGACCTATTCTTCCTTGTGCTAGCTACAACTACACATGCACTTGTGGATAATTTAATATTGGAGGACCTTAATCCTCCAAAAATCATTCAAGTTTTTGACGTTGTTGCTGGGGATTTGTAATATTAAAAAAAAAGTCAATTTAATTAATCTAGCCATTTTTATTTTATTTTATTTTATTTTTATTCTTTTTACTTTATTGGATTAATTAGTTTAGTTTTCTTTCTTTTTTATATGTTTAGACTCTTAGTTAGTTTATGACCTGGATTGCTTTTAAAAGCTTAATTGATGCAGATCTAAAAGTCAAAAGAACACATAGGAATCTTTGTAGGACACGACAACGAGAGTTTGAGCTAGACTGTCAAATAGAAGACTTAGGAGGTCAAGTGGATACAGAAGAATCTCACAATATGGCTGACCAACTGAGGACCATGTTTGAATATGCTAGGCTAGACTTAACTACAACTGAGTCTAGCATTGTGAGACTGACTGTGAGTTTCAATAACTTCAAAATAAAGCCTAATATCATTCAAATGGTTCAATAGTTAATCTAATTTGAATGCTCACATCTCTAATTTTTTGGAGATCTATGATAGTTTTAAAATTAACTTAGCTAATGATGATGTCATTCAATTGCAGATACTCTTATTTTATTTAAGGTGAAGGCCAAACAATGGTTGAATTTGATGTCATGATCTTCACTGACAATATGCAAATAAATGGCAGAGAAGCTCTTATTGAAGTATTTTCCACCAGCAAAGACTGATAAACTGAGGAATGACATCTCCTCTTACTCCCAGGATGAAGCGAAATCTTTATATGATATATGGGAGGGATTCAAGGAGATGCTAAGAAGATGCCCACACTATGATCTACCACTTTGGATTCAAATCCAAATGTTGCACAATGGACTGAATCAAAGCACAAGGCAATCTATAGATGTAACAACTGGGGGACACTCAATAACAAGAAACCAAATGTAGCCTAAGATTTAATAGAGACACGTCTATGAATAAGTACCGATGGTACTCATCTAAAACATAGATTAGTAAGACAGTGGGAGTTTATGAAGTGGACACAATGGAGTAGTTGGCGAGCCAAACGGAAGCCTTAGAAGAAAAATAGATAGACTTATAACACAAGGTTGAGTAATGCAGTGTGAGGTGTGTAAGCTAGAGCATCAAGGTCAAGATTGTCAATCAATATAGCCCGAGCATGTGAACTATTTAGGGAATGCTTATAGACTGCAAAATAATCTATAGCAATATGTATAATCCAGGTTGGAGGAATCACCCCAACTTTTCTTGGGGAAATCAGGGCCAAACAGGAAATAAACCTCCACCAGATTCCAGTAGCAAGCACCTCAAACCAAGAAGCCTACTTTGGAAGATATGCTGTTGAAAATTGCTTAAGACTCTGATGCAAAACATCAGAAGATAGTGTTTGAAAGACCAATGAGGAGTTTGCTTATTACTACGGAAATGAATCATATGGAACAAGTAATGGCGATCACCCAAACAAGTGAGAAAAAGCTCTAAGACGAGAAGAAGGTGAGTCCTGAGATTGACTTAAAAGCTGAAGGTGAATGTCACCTAAAAAAAGTCAAGGAATACAATCCTACAATCCCATAGCCTACTAAAGTTAAAAAAGATCGACTGGATGTAGAGTTAGGTGAATTTCTTCATCTTTTAAAACAACTTCAATATAACTTATCCCTTGTTGAAGCTCTTGTGTAGCCACCAATACATAGGGAATCTTTGAAAGCGCTACCATTTGATGACTACTACACTAAGTAGAAGGAGACTAAAAGATAAGGAAAGAAAACTACTGGAAACGAAAACAAATCCAGGGAGTTTCTCTATTCCTTGTGAGAATGGTAGTTTAAAAATGGAAAAGGATTTAGCTGACCTAAAGGTCAATATTAATATGATGCCTTTATCATTATTGAAAAATTAGGAATAAGAGAACTTAAACCGACTAGGATATGTGTGCAATTAGCTGATAGATCGGTAAAATATCCTAAGGAAATTGTAAAAGATTTACCAGTCAAGGTTGATAAGTTTTTATTCCCAACTGATTTTGTGATACTTGATGTGGATGAATATATAGAAGTACCTTTTACTTTAGGACATCCCTTCCTAGATATGGCTAGCACCATTATTGATGTTAGTGATGGTAAACTATTTCTTAGCGTGGGAAAAGAAAAGGTCACCTTCAAGATATCGATGCCATGAGACAGGCCTTTAAGTGCAATGATTCTTGTTATTTATAGATATTAATGATTTTATAACTTCAAACATCATGTAGGAATTTTAGTCTAATGATGTGCAAGAATTATCTATAACTCAAGAAGAAGAGAAAAGTGAGACTAATAAGCCTTTTATGAGGAAAAAAGAATTTAAGGGAATAGACAGAAGTACAAAGACATTTCTCCATTGAAGAACCATCAGAGTTAGAGTTGAAGGAATTTTTAATACGCATTTCTTAAGAAGGATTCAAAATTACCGATAATGATTGCATCAACTTTAGAGGTGGATCAAAAAGAAAAGCTATTAAATATGTTTAAAAAGAATAAGAGCGTCATTGCTTTGAAGATGTCTAATATTTGAGGAATCTGCACACACAAAGAATGCTAAATCTGAACATGAAGTGGTAAAGGTAGAGGTATAATTGAACTCCTAGATACTGGAGTGATCTATCTTATTTCTGATAGTCCTTAAGTGAGTCATGTGTAGATTGTGCCTAAGAAAGGAGGAATGAAAGTGATATCCAAAGAAAAGAATAAGTTGATTACTATGTAAACCATCACTAGATAGAGAGTATACGTTGACTGCAGAAAGTTGAATGATGCAACTAGAAAGGACCACTTTCCTTTGTCCTTCATATATCAGATGTTGGAACGAATAGTGTTATATATATACTACTACTTCTTGGACAACCTTTTAGGTTACCTTCAAATCCCCGTTGCTCTAAAGATCTAGAGAAAACAACATTCATATGTCCCTATGGTATGTTAGCTTGTAGAATGATGCCTTTCAGTTTATGCAATGCACCTACTACATTTTAGAGGTGCATGATGGCCATCTTTGATGATCTGTTCGAGGACATAATGGAGGCATTAATAGATGTTTTTTTCTATTTTTTGTGATTCATGTAATTTATGCCTCCATAATTTAAAGCAATTATATTGATTGATTTATTACAGTTCAATTATGCATTTTATTCTTATTATATTATATCCAAAATATTGATGCATTATTTGATTTCATATGATTAAGATTGATAAATCCTCTTGTATGAATAGATCTACCATAGTTGGAAGGAGTTATATGCAAACCTAGAGATAGGCCAATATAAATCCTTCGGATTAGGGTCAAACATAATAGCAGAATTCAAAAATTGATAATGCAATCATAAGGATGTTAAATAGAAAGGTTTATATTAATCAACTGATGGATTAGTTGTCAATAGTCTCGAGAGAGTTATTAGCTTAAAATAGGAATTACCATAATCCAATAATCAATAATATAATTCCATGATAAAAGGTTAATAATATTTAAAGATTCTTAGAGGGATTCATAACCTAGAAACTACTATATGATATTGATTTTTCTCTGTATTTTACTTATCCTGAGATTATAGTTGTTTAATATTAATTTATTTTATTTGTTTAGTTTATTTTTAATTGAAATCCAAAAATCTGATTCTTAGGTTAGATAATAGGAAAAAAGGTAATTACTAATATTTATAGTCTTTGTGGGATCGACCCGTACTTTTCTTTGCTAGCTACAACTATGTTGTGCATTTAGGGATAATTTAATATTGACCTTATTCCTCTGAGAGTCAATCATCATTATCCC
>JAOSBL010145515.1:0-13500 GCA_027568915.1 Erythroxylum roraimae | reverse complement strand
TGGTAGTACCAGGATGCATAGCATAAGCTGCTAAATGTGCTTCCTCTAAAATCTCCTTCCTCAAATTATCAACGTTGCACACACATAGTCTTTGCTTTAACCTTAAAGTATCATCTCTCACTTCAAACTCAGAATCTGGATTCACTTTCAACTTCTCAATTAACTTCACTATATCTTGATCTCTGCTCTAAGCCTCTTTGATTCTTTCAACCAAAACAGGTCTCAACTTCAAGGTAGCTATCAATGTATCATTTTTGCTCCAAATTTAATTCAACATTCAATGTTCTCAACTGAACTAGGCTTCGTAACCTCGATAACTGTACATGTGCCACACTACTATTAGACTTCTGACTTAATGCATCAGTTACCACCTTAGCTTTGCCAGGATGATACTCAATGGTATAATCATAATCTTTTAATAATTCAATCCGTCTTCTTTGTCTCATATTCAACCCTTTCTGGCTCAACAGATATTTCAAACTTTTGTGATCAATGAACACCTAAAAAGTTTCTCCGTACAGATAATGTCTCTAAATTTTTAAGGCAATTACTACTGCAGTGAGTTCTAAATCATGTACTAGATAATTAAATTCATGAGACCTCAATTGTCTTGATGCATATGCTATTAATTTACCATGCTGCATTAGTACACATCCTACACTCTGATGCGACGCACCACTGTACATAACATAACCTCCAGAACCTGATGGGACAGCCAACACAAGTGCTGAAGTTAACCGATGCTTCAGCTCCTAAAAACTCCTCTAATAATCATCACTCCATCTGAAAGGCATATTCTTACTTAGAAGTTTTGTCAAAGGGGCTGAAATCAATGAAAACCCCTCGATAAACCTTTCTGTAATACTCGACTAATCCAAGGAAACTCCAGATCTCAGACACATTCTTCGGAGCTTCCCACTTCATCACTGCTTCTATTTTCTCTGGGTCTACCCGAATGCCCTGACCAGACACAATGTGACCCAAGAATATTACTTAATCGAGCCAAAACTCGCACTTACTAAACTTGGCATAAAGCTGTTTTTCCCTCATCAACTGAAGAACCAATCTCAGATGTGTGAAATGATCTTCTCTACACTTCGAATACACCAAAATGTCATCAATAAAGACAATTACAAATTGATCTAAATAAGGTTGAAATACCTTATTCATCAATACCATAAAAGCTGCCAGAGCATTAGTCAATCCAAAGGGCATTACTAAAAACTCGAAGTGTCCATAACTGGTTCTAAATGCACTCTTGGAAACATCTGCCTTAGCTATCCTCAGCTGATAATATCCCGATCTCAATTCTAACTTTGTGAACACCTGAGCTCCCTGTAACTGGTCAAATAAATCATCAATCCTCGGCAATGGGTATTTATTCTTAACTCTGATCCGATTCAACTGCTGGTAATTAATACACAATCTCAGAGTTTCATCCTTCTTCTTTACAAATAGTCTCGGAGCTCCCCAAGGTGACACACTAGGTCTAATGAAACCCTTATCTAATAATTTCTGCAACTGGGTTTTCAGTTCCTTCAGTTCAACAGGCGCCATCCTATATGGAGGAATTAATATAGGAGCGGCACCTGGGACAATATCAATAGTGAACTCCGTCTCCCTATCTGGGGGTAATCCCGATAGTTCAGACAGAAACACATCCAGAAATTTCCTAACAACTGAAATGTCCTTAATGATTTGTTCATTCCGAGTATCCACCACATGGGCCAGATAAGTCTCACATCTACCTCGGATAAATCTCAAAGCACTCAGAAATGAAATTAGTCAGGCTGGCACTGCCTGACTAACTCCTCGAAACACCACTCTCGACTGATTAAGGGATTCAAGCACTACCTCCTTAGTATAACAATTCATCACTGCCTTATGAGCAGTGAGCCAGTCCATACCTAAAATGAGGTCTATCTCTCTCAGTTGTAATATAATCAAATCAACTTCTAATTCTGCCTGATCAATCTGAACTATACACCTCTTATATACCTCACCAATCACTGTTGTGCTACCCACTAGAGTACTCACTACTAATCTACATTTCAGTGTCCCACGCTCACAATGCAATCTAGATGCCAGATGCGGGGTGATGAATGAATGTGTAGATCCTGGATCTACAAGTGCATATGCTTCAAAATTAAAAACATTCAACACACCTGCTACTACATCTGGGGAGTCCTATGGCTCTTATCTGGTAATGGCGTAGACCTGGCCTGAGATTGTGACTAGTTGCTTTGCACCTCAATCCTAACACTGGGCTTTGATGACTGAGTCCTACCTTTACCTCTGCCTCTCTGTGCAGGTCTGCTAGCTCTACTCTGCTGAACTGTAGTCTCAGTTATAGTTCTTCCTCTAGCTCCAGACTATGATTCCAACATCTCAGGGCAATCTTTGATCTGATGCTGATATGAGCCACATTGAAAAATGCTCTCGATATCCGCTAACACTCACCGCCATGCTTTTTATCACATTGCTCACATTTAGGCAATTGGTGCAACTGACTGGCAGGCATCTGTCCTCTGCCTCCCCCAGAATGAACAAATCTACCTCTTCCTCGAGATCTAGATTGTCTCGATCTAGATTGGAATCGAGACGATCTGTTCTGGCACTTTCTGAAGTTTCTGTCAGAATCAGCCTGAGATTTATCCTACACCTCTAACCTCCTATTTATTCTCTGCTTGACTATCTTACAACAATTGTTCAATTCTGGTCGAGGTCGCTCGAAGTTCTGTAAAACTGCCTAAGTTAGAAATGTTTAGTCTCATTCTGATCTCCATGTTCAAACCATCCTCAAATCGTCTACATTTTTCTTCTTTAGTTGGGATCAACGTAGTTGCATATCCTATTAGCTCATTGAATTTTATCTCATACTCTGCCACTGTGAGTCTGGTTTGCTTCAGGTCTAAAAATGCTTTCATTTTCCAATCCATGTAAATCTTCGACATGTAGTTCTCTCGGAACACTCTCTGGAAATCCTCCCAGGTCAAACTACAAGGTCTGGTGGTACTGCCCGAAATAGTTTTCCACCACTGATATGCAGGACCTTGTAGGAGTGAGACAGCATAGTCGAATCTCTCATCTGCCTCATAGTCCATCTGATCGAACACTCTTTCAGTTCGCTCAAGCCACCCTTCTGCCTTAGCCGGGTCTATAATTCTATAAAAGTCTACAGCTCCCTGCTTTATCAGCTTATCATATCTTCTTTCTCACCTTAAGGGAATTCTCGGAGGCATCTCAGCAAACTCAGATACAGGAGACTCTAAATTGACTCCAACAGACTCTATGTCAGCTGACTCACCAATTGGATCTCCTATTAAAGGTGACCTATAACAAACAAAAGCTGTGATCACTATCGGAATATCTCATTATTTATCATATCTCAACTCATATTTTTCCCTAAAGATGCCAAGCCATGCTCTTATACCAAAAATGCAACATCCCACTACCATAGGGTACATATCAAACTTCC
The DNA here is from genome assembly GCA_027568915.1 of Erythroxylum roraimae. NCBI lineage: Eukaryota > Viridiplantae > Streptophyta > Magnoliopsida > Malpighiales > Erythroxylaceae > Erythroxylum > Erythroxylum roraimae. The sequence goes on along the minus strand of JAOSBL010145515.1, from coordinate 10,022 downwards.
AGGAACGTAACCTATGATAATGGTATGTTAGAGCAAAAACAATTCCAACTTACACATGGCATCAACTAACATCATTTAAAAGTTAGCAAATTTTAAAACTATTTATTATATTTATCCACAATATTTACACTATTTCCTTTAGACAAATAATTACATAACCTCATACAGGTTCTAACAAAAGCTACAAAATACAAGACTCAACACTCTTGGGGCCAGCTGACAGACCTCTGAGCCATAACATAATCCAAAGGCTCCTTTAGTCCTGTTTAAAGAACTAGGTCTCTTGTCTCTTACCTGAAAAACCACGTTGTAATTTTTATAAGTTTTGCGAACTCAATGAGTGAACCATCATTGATGATTTCACCAGATCACATACACATATTACACATATCACAGACACTCATTCAGATCGTAAACACATTCCAGATGTTCACACAACATGGTATATCATAAGATCACACAGTTCACATTGGTAAGTCTAGCAAATAAATCACATCAATTTATCACTCTTTCATCTTTCAATAAATTTCAATCTTATAATGTTATATGCATGAGACTCACATTCTTTCTTATTGTTGTGACCGAGTGCCTATCACAAACTTATACAAATATCGCCCTATAGGGCTCAGTCAAACAAAATCACGGAGCATAGCTCTACATGAAAAATCAAAAATCACGGAGCAAAGCTCTACGTGGAAGCACTTCATACTGGCAACTCAAGTCACAACGCCTTTATCTGAACATGCATTTTATGAAATGCAACAATTTTTGAGTATGTCATATATCACAATCATATACAAATGCTCAAACAAGATTTTACAGTCATCGGATCTAAGTCCGGCATTCAACGTTCGTTGAGAATCAAATGTCAAATTCATATCAAATCAAAACACTCCCAATACATGCCCAACTATTAAACTCCTCGGACCTCAGGTCCGGAATCCAGAAATAACTCACAAATAATTCAATAATAATGGAAGTGTAATAAATCAAATTAAATTCAAATCAAATCAATCCTAGGAAATCATCTAGGTTGACTCACAGTACGCTCCAAGAAGCTATTGCTTGGATGGTCCGGCAATGTCCGAGTGGTGTCCGATGTGCTCCTCTAAAACATCCGATGTGCTCCTCTAAAACATACACAACAAATTCACAAATATCACATTTTTTCACAAATGTACAAGTGTTCTTTTATGTACATCAATGTATAGAAAGTATGCACAATGCATGTTCAATGACAATTCCGGGTATCTTATTGTAATTCTCATCATCAAATCGATCAGATATCAAAGCCCTCATTAATATCATTTGTATTTATAATTTGGACCATAATAAAGCAATGTGAAATCCATTACGTAACTTAATTGACCACTTGAGATTTTCTACCCATAAGATTTCGAGTCAACTTTGTATAATTAATCTGATAGTGTAAATGACAAAATTAGGCAACACTTCCTTCTGGAAAATTGTTCTACAGTGTCTTAAGTTTCTAATAACTCTAAGGTTATCCAATTTGATTCAGTATTCAATGAGTTATGCACAAAATACCACAGACTGTGCCCATTTGAACTTTTAGCTAGTACATAATCATACCCTCTAATTGTACAACTCATATCTTTCAGCTCAGATATCTAAAAATTACAAACTTTATACCAATTTAAAGCTAAGAGAATAAACTACAATGTTGTTGAAGACAACTTAGCCTAATTCGGCCCACATCAATATAGTTTATTCAATAACCACAGGACATGGTTTCTGTCCCTGGTAGTGCTACAACCTAAGCTGAGACTAAATCACATGCCAATTTCGGACATCTTAGGGATAGAATTAAAAGTAGACTTCTTGAAGAAAGTTGTAGATATATGTCTCTATTTTAATCATAATTAAAAATCAACTCATTCAGAAATCTACAGCTCAAGTTATAATCAAAAAACCGAAACATGTTCAAGAAAATTTTCCAGTTCATAACATTCCAATAGATTTCCACACTTTCATCCTATCAATCAATTTCAAATTAATTCAGATAGCTCTAAATTTTTATGGAGAGAAAGAAAATGCCTTAGGAATCCATTGATCCAAGTTTCAAGTCATTTGGAGTTTGGAAGACAAAGTTATAGCAAAAAGAGTCAGAACTGTTCAGTATTAGAAAGTTTGATTATTATTCTTTTGTTTTGCACTACCACCCTCTACTGTAGAATCACGTTTTTTGCATGTAATTCTCCACATTTTTGCAGCAACACTCCTCCATTTTCTTCCACTCTTCCACCTAATTTCTCATTACAAATCTATACCCTTACATTTATCCCTCTTATTCACTTCCATATCAACTCAACTTAGTCCCAAAACAATTCAAATTCAAGTTTATATTCAAAACACCAAAACCAATCATACACTATTTTACCATCTTTAACTCTCTCTCTACCATCTTCAACTCTCTCTCTACTATAATTTTTTAATCAAACATAAATTTTTTCCCAGAATTTTTCATACTCCTCTCTTTGTTATTCCCAATTTAAGCACTTCTTACACTCATTATAACTTCAAGGCAATGCAAAAAGAAAAAATCTAGACATCAAACATCCAAAAAACCGAACTCCACATTTTCCACTTCTTACTTCTATAAAAAAAAATTTCTACGTTAATGACTACACCAATTAATTCAAAAGATCACTTAAAACCATTCTAACTTTTTTTTAGCTCATCAACATACATAAGTCAAAAATCTAGAATTCACACTTAAACACCTAATTTCATAGATAACAGACACAATTATACTAACACCAAAAACAGAGTACATTTCGGGTAAACTCAATTTCCAGCACTTTTCAAATTTTCTGACTTATTCATTATCAGCAAAAACTCATTTCAATTTAAACTTTACATTAGCATCGTAGTTTCCCGAACACCACATTACTTAAGCTCGTTCCCTTAAACCCAAACTCATTCAACTTACCTCTGTTAATACGGACATTTTCATGCATAAATAGTGATTATTAACCATATGCGTGCGCTTCCCAAAAGATAACAAAACATTTTCTTTTAAGCACAACTTCAATGATTCATTTAACTCCAACTCAACAATATCTTACAGCATCTGATTCCTCAAACAACTTTGCAAAAACAAAATATCCATATTCAGCTTTCTCTCTCAAATAGGACAGAACATATATATATATAAGCATTAATTTCCAAACGCATGCATGCATGTATATATTTACACCAGAAACTACCCAACTTTACCAATTCACGCATGAACTCATTTTCAACCATCAAAACATCATTTACACAACATTCAAAACAAATTTAAACACAACTTAATTGATTCAGCATTTAGTTCTAGTAATGAGGGTGAAACACATGTACAGAATAGAGGATAAACAAGCTAGTGTTTTCGGTGGATGAGCAAGGAAAATAGTTTTGAGCCATAGTATTCCTTCGGTGAAGGAAACAACAAAAGAAGGGAAAGAAAGTTACACGAACAAGCAAGTGAGAGCTGAAGAAGTTTTCATCCAAAAACACTTGCTACGTATGCTCTTTGCATGCAATACAATTGTCACCCATTAGTAGTCCACGTGTCACCATACATACAAGCCATTTGTCACAATTATAGGTTGCCACGTGTCACACCATAATTGGCCCATAAATCAATACTTTTTTAAAATTCACCAAAAATTCCAAAATACCCGACATGTACAAAAATTTGCCAAATCACATTTAATACACTCCAATTTGATCTACAATTTCCATTTATAAACTAATTTACCTGGAAATGCCAATGAATGCATGTACAATCATATGAATGTGTAAGAAAAATGTATATGTCACAATTAATTTAAGCATGATGCGCATTTTCCTAATTTTATCAGAAAATTCTCATAAGTTACTATTCTAGCTTTAACATGGGTAACGGGATATTACATAATGAGGGGTCATCCACTTTAGGCTACTAACTCCACTTTAGCATATGTGAAATAGGTTTTGGAAGATGTCAATACGTTGCTAGGTCATTTTTCCTCTTTCTTACTATTTGAAGAATTTCTCCCACTTTGTAAGGTAGTAATCCCACTTTTTTAGCTCACTATTTTTATGTTCCTACCATGTTTCATCACATCATCACCTCCTAAAGACAAATGTGTTAATAGGCCTTTATTTTAGCTATCTTGATCCATCTTTGTGCATAGTCCATCAAAACATGTCCATAGTGTAGTCACATTTTTCCATGACCTAAACTAGAAATAATCTAAGCTATCATATACTAAACCTTGCAAATTTATATACTTTTTGACTTTTTTGTCAAAGTTAAGTGCCTTTATGTATCTTCGAACTTAGCATAACTTTGTTGCATTTTTCATCTTTGATCTTACATCCAAATATCAACTATTTTTGAAGATTTTCACTAATGTACAATAATTTATTCTAATACTCACTTACTCTTGAACTTTTGTCGACATTGCCCATTTGACCTTGCCTACTTATAGATCTTTACAATGTTCCAACATCAATATGACATCTTTATTTCAACTCGAGTATCAAATATTGTTCAAAACTCACCAATATTTGCATGATTCTAAAATTTAGAGATAATAATAGATAATTATATTATATGAGAACATTCACATTGTCAAGCATTCAATGGATGTCTTATTAGATTTTTATAAATGAAGTAGTGATCAGGCAATTTAAGGTGAGCTCTCAACATTAGACTATCTCAATGAGCATTTCTAATACATGCGGATGCCATTTATGCTCCTATTTTTTGTGTTTATTGACATTTTAAAAGGTTTTTGTTAGTATTTGTTATATTTTAGTAATGAAAGAGAAGGAATATTCACAAATTACCTATTGTCATCAATAGTATATAGGACAGAAAAGAATCAAAAGGTAGCAGAGTAATGTTTCTCTCAACTTTTCACACTCTACCCACTTTCTGGCACAATATAAAATCCCCACATACAAATTGTTATTAGCCATAAGAAAAAAGAGACCTCCTTTTTATTAAATTTATGAGTGGGATATTATGTATCCTAAGGAATTTTAGTTAGATTAATTATACTGTTGTTATATAATAATACAAGGAATTACAATTTTATGTATTTTCTTTTACATCTAAGCTAGTTTTATGTAAGAAAGTGGCCATATTGGATATAATGTTAAAGCTTCATATCAAAGTTATGAAAATAGTGCATTTTTCATGAGAAAAGAAAACTCTTTGTATCCCTTCCCAAATACTACTAAATAAAACTTTCTAGTTTTATTGGTATACAAAATAACCTCATTTGTTGCTTCTCCTTCTAAACCTAATTTTCCAATTGAAATGTTAGTTGATTTTTTAGGCTAATTTATGTGCATATAAGTCACATGTCTAATGAAGCATAGAAAAAGGAAACATCTTAGGAAAATTGTATCCTTTTATAGTTTTTTAAAAATTAAGTTTAAGTATTAATATACTAGAGAGCAAAACTACGTTAGTTACCTCCATGCTATAATATTCTTCTAAATTCTTAGTCGTGTATTTCTAACCATTTTTATTTTCTTTCAAATTGTTTACTCTTTAATGAATCCTCCATTTGAAGGAGTTTGTTTGATTAAGAACCGTGTAGTTGGTTATTTGACATGAGTTTCTATTTAACATCCTATTTGATGGCCAATTAACTAGCTATAATAATTTTATGGAAAATGCTAATTTATTCAAATAACATGTCTATAAAAAATTAGACAGTATCTTTCGTTTTCTTAAAACAGAAAAAAGGAAAATTTTAGATTACAAGTGCTACACTTGTATTCATCCATTTTCTTATTTCTCAATTTGTTAGATAAGGGCCCGCTATATGGTATAGTATCTATATAAAATATCATTATTTAGTAAGTTAAATAAAGAAAGAAAATAAAACAATTAAATTGCATTTAAAAAGAAAATTTATAACATTAGATCACATTTTTAAAATTCATGTCAATACTTAGGAAACCACAAAATCTAAGTTTAATTTATTCTAAGGGCATAACATACTGCAGATAACACTTCCATCACCAAAATCTATTTACATCAGTTATAGTTTTCCACTTCCTAATAGGTTAGAGCTTATAATGAAATCGTGTTAGATGGTCATCTAATAACAATAAGAATAATGTAAAACATTGCTTATTTCATTTACTCTACCAACAATTAATAACGCAAATATAGAATGTTTCTATATATCATAATTCTGTCTTTTGAAGACTTTAGTTTTGAATTTCAAAGTCAACTAAAACATTGATTAAAGTACAGTCCATTTTTATTTTTAATAAAAAATCAAATAATTCTCCAGATACTTATAGATTAATTTTTAATTTTAATATTTTCTATTAAGAAAATTCTTATATAATAAACTTAGTAATGGTATTAAAATAAATTATGTTTCCTAAAATATTACAAAAAATTTAAGGATGCGCTTCTAAATTATAATAGCGTTTGTATATTATTTCCTCATAAATGCTAGCATAGACATAATAAAAGATATATTTAGCCCATGCTTTTCTTAAGCATAAATTAATTTTTGAGTGCTTTTAATAAATCAGAGACGCTTATGATTGGAGAGCCCCTCATTGTCATATGAAAGCTTGTGAAGAGTGATGAACTCGTATAACCCTACACTACTTATAGCTTCCTTAAATCTTTAATGTTTTGGCTTCATAGGGCGCTTGTGCTTGTGCTTATGTAGCAAAACATTGTACTACAATTAACGTATTTCAAATATGATAAAGTTAGTTGCAATTTGACTTTCTATATTCGATGGATTCACAAACTATATTTTATAATTGAATATTTCTTCAGTTCTACGTGTCATAGGTTATTAAATATTGAGGTAAATCAGGTTTGAACTTGATATTGGTCTTTCAATTTGATCTCTCAAAGGCCTAAAAAATAACATCATAGTTGTTTCTCAAAGCAAAAATTATGATGTTAAACAGCAGCTCTTGATAGCGGCAATTGTTGGTGTCTTTTTGTGAAGGCAAAGGACACGGTCATTCAAAGCCTCACCAAGAGGGACGTTGGTATTAGGTTGGAACGGTAAAACACGGGAGCTTTAAGTTTCACTCTTTTCGAAGAGATCAGTCTAAGGTGAAATTGTCAAGTGTGTTTAGACGATGGGCATGAACGTTTCTCCAACGTGCTTTCAGGATGTTCACTTCGCTCAGTTGATTGAAAATAATTTTCAGGTGAGACAACCGTCGGGCCCTGATTTAGCGGGCTCTACGTTTGTTGGTCTCGTTTTGTCGGCTATTGCTGAGTTACATATGCGACCATCACTTTCTTTTCGTGATTGTTTGGTAGGGCAGTCATCTAGGGCAAAGTCCACTTCTTCAGTAGGTCAGAGTTTGGCTTTTGATCTTTGTAGTCAATGGATGGGAAAAATTTGTTTAGAGTATGAAGGGAACGATTACTTGCACCCAAAGGTTCTGGTTGATGATGATAATGTCTAGTAGGCTAGTGGTAAGTGGAAAGATGCTCTCATTGTTAAAGTTTACGGGAGGTCTGTTAATTTTACGTACTTGGAGAATCGGTTGAACTTGCTTTGGAAGCCTTCTGCAGGACTAGATATTATTGATTTGGGGTTTGGTTTTTACCTTGCCAAATTTGAAGAGAAGGAGGATATGTTGCAAATTGTGTCCGATGGTCCCTATATTGTTGGAGGTCAGCCGTTGTATATTCAGAAGTGAAAGCCTGGTTTTCAGCCCTCTACGACTAGAATTTCCTCAATGGTTACTTGGGTGCGTTTTATTGAATTTCCAATGGAATTTTATCGTGATGAATTCGTTTTTGCAGCTGCTAGTGCTGTTGGAATGCCCATTAAGGTGGATAGGTAGATGTCCATAGCTACTAGAAGACGTTCTGCTAGGGTTTGTGTGGAATTGAATCTTGAACAACCTCTTGTTCCTAAGGTTTTTATTGGCGGTGCATGGCTACATGTAGAGTATAAAGGAATTTTAGGGGTTTGTTCAGGATGTGGCCATGTCAATCATCGTGTTGAAAATTGTACGGAGGTGGTAGTTCCGGTGACGACTGGGGCGGAGAATGCTGGTGTAGCTACGAATTTAGCGATGGTTGATGATAGTTCAAATTCTAAAGAAGATATCTTTGGCCCATGGTTGGTTGTACAACGTAAAAAAAGGCATATTGCTAGAAGTAAGTCTTCTCCTATTTTTCAAGAGAAGACAGTATCTAACACTATTACTAGTAATCGATTTGACTCTTTACAGGTGGAGGATATAGTGGTTGTCAAGGTGGATAAGGGCTCGGTTGGGTCTGGCAAGAGGATTTCTAATATTAATGGGACTGTGGGTCCAAGAGATAAAGGTCAGAAGCCTGTGGTGGTTAAGGGGGTTGAGAGGTCTGGTAGTGAGAAGGGTCAGTTTCGGAATGGGCCTGTTGTAAGTAGGTCTGTTTTTGAGGGTCGTATGATTGTGATTAGGAGAAAGGAGGCTTTGGAGGTTGGACAACATTCTGGGCCGGATGTAGAGGGTATGGTGTCTGATGCATCAGACCAGATCTTAGTTGTGGCAGCTCAAGTTCCTAGCATTTTATCAGCGGGGGTGCCTGTGTTTCCGGTGATTGATAACGTTGGTGGTAGGGTGGTGGCAAAATTTGTTTCAAATGAAATGAAACCTCCTAACCCAATTGCTGGTGACTTCATTGTGTGTGAGGAACTAGTGGTAATTTCAGAAGCTTTGGCTAACAAAGTTGACTGTGCGGTGACTGATGTGGTTCCATTGGAGACCGATGATGATATTTCAAATGATAATGGAGATTGTGGTGGTCGCTGTCAGAGTCGAAGCCCACCTAGAAAGTTGTAAGATCCTGGCTCTTTCTTTTAATTTATTTTTAATGGATTTAAAAATAATTTAGTGGAATTGTGGTGGAGCTGCAAAGAGGGGTTTTTTTGACCCATGTAAGAGAATTATGTCGTCTTTATTGTCCAGACATTCTGATTATTATGAAGCCTCGAATTTTGGACGATAGAGTGACTAGTGTGGCAAAGAAGGTGGGTTTTTTCTGACTTCTTCCTTTCTCATTCTGTTGGTTTTGCTAGTGGTGTTTGGTTGTTTTGGAATAAGAATGTTTGTGATATACGTTTGCTACGGATGGATACTTAGTTTATTCATTGTTCAATTGCTGTTATAGGGAGTAGTAGTTGGTTTCTTATTGCGGTATATGCTAGTCCTATTCGTAGTAAGTGAGTTTTTTTTCTGGTCTCAGACGTACGATCTTGTAGATTATGTAGATGAGCCTTGGTTGTTATTTGGTGATTTTAATGACATTGCATATGCCCATGAGAAAAAAAGGGGTGATTTACCATCTGTCGCTAACTGTAGTAGGTTTTTACGACATTGGAACTATTGTTCCCTTATGGACTTGGGTTGTGTGGGTTGTCAACTTACTTGGACACGCTCAATTGCTAGAATTGGTGTTATATAAGAACGTTTGGATCGGGCTTTGTGTAATGCTAGTTGGCGGCTAATATTTCCTGAAGCTTCTGTTATGTCTTTGTCTCGGCTTGCTTCTGATCATTTTCTCTGTTATTGTCTTTGAGAGGTTTCTCTTCCTTTCCTTTGGAGAGGCCATTTCGATTTGAGGTTGCTTGGACTTTACGGGAGGATTTTAGGCAAGTTGTTTCATCAGCAAGGTTTAAGCCTCATGATTCTATTTGTGGTGCTCTTTTGTCGGTTCAGGAACAAGCTATGCGTTGGAATAAGGAGGTTTTTGGTAATATTTTTCAGAATAAGAGGGTTTTACTAAAGTGAATAAAGGGTGTTCAGTTGGCTATTCAGAATCATCATTCTTCTTCTCTCTTGTTGCTTGAAAAAGACTTGTTATGCCAATATGATTTATGTTTGAAATAGGAAGAGACACTTTGGTTTCAGAAGTCTCGTGCTACCTGGATCAAGGATGGTGATCGATGTACTAATTATTATCATGCGATTACTAGGGTTCGTCGGAGACAGAATAAAATTGAATGTTTGAAGAATGATGCTGGGGAGTGGGT
>JAOSBL010145503.1:0-13503 GCA_027568915.1 Erythroxylum roraimae | reverse complement strand
ACCATTCAATAATCAATAAATCACCATTTCAAATTTAATTTCCAATCCACTTCCAATTCCAAAATGCAAAATGCCAAAATCACAATCACCATTCCAATTTCCAATCGGATTCGGACCAAATGACCAATCCATTTCCAAAATTCAAAATGCCAACCGAAAACATATTCAAGACTTCAACATTCACACTTCACTTTGTTCTATCGAAATCAACTTCACAATTTCCCCCAAATCCAACACCGAAGTCAACTTCAAAATTTTCCCCAAATCCAACACAACAACACCAATTTTTAACCCCAAATCCACTATCATCCAACAACCAACACAATCAAACAATCATAAATTTCAAAATGCCATGACAAATTAAACAAAAATAAAAAATCAATCGGTCTTCCGTCTTCACCAAATCTGGGTCGACGTCGGGTCAAGGTGGAATGCGAGGAGGATGAAGGAGAAGGCCGGACGGAGTGCAGTGGACGCCGGACGGTGGACCTCAGCAAATGGCGACGTCTTCGGGCGTGCGGTGAGGCAAAGACGGTGTGCGGTGAGGCGAAGACGGTGTGCGGTGGACGTCTTTGGGCGTGGACGACGGTTGAAGGCCGGAGGCGAGGCGAGGCAAGGTAGGCGGCAAGGCAGGCCGGAGGAGCGACACGCGGGAGTCAGGACGACGGAAGGGAGAGAAGAAGACGAAGAGAGAGGGAGAGTCGGGGTCGGGGTAGATAAAATTAGGGTTAAAGTTTCTTTATTTGCAAATTGGTCTCTGGAACTTATTTTTTTTGCAGAATGGCCTCGGAAAAATCCAGTATTGGCGGTACCGGCCGGTATCGATCGAAATCGACCGGTACCGACCGAAATTCATCCCCGATACCCTTCATGCCCATTCCGGTACCGTCCTGAGTCTCATGCACATTTCTTTCATTCCAATCCTCTATGGAAAAATGCTAATTTCTTCATTCGTCTTCCTTTCAAGAAGAATGAAGATATCAATCCTACCAAGGCTACTCACCCAGGGATGAACCCTGATGACCTGAAACTAACACAGGAAGAATGTGCTATCCTTCTTCAGCAAGGACTCATTGAGCCCACTAAATCTGATTAGGCTTGTCAGGTCCTACAAGATGATAAATTCCCACTATCGAAGAGTAGTACGCATGTACTATTTCTAAAGGAAGATTGATCGCGCGTCGTTACACTAGTCAAAATAAAATAACTAGACTACTACTATAGCAGTGGCAAGTCTAGGTCGATCCCATAGAGGATGTGTGTAAAGTTTATGGAAAGAAATTAACTGGTGTTTAGGTTTAACGGGGGAGAGGGGGAGGGTTTGAATTTTTGAAAGAAAAAAATAAAATGAAATTAACTAACCTAATGAAAACAAATTAAAGAAAACATGCGAAAAATGATAAAATTGAGGAATTCAGTAGGGACCCGATTCTTTGGTTAATTAAATCTAACCACCGAATAACCTAGGATACAATCTCTAGATTTCATTAGGTAGTAACTTTACGAATTAGAAAAATCAATTAATCAAGGAAACAACTACATATGATGCGTCATTTAACCTAGGTTATGTTATCCTTAATGATTACGAATCATTAGTCGCTACACATGAATTCCAACATAACAATTATAGATTATATCAAAATTCTAGCAATGGGTTTGCAATTAACGATTCAATGAACGCATTAAAATCATCATCTCACAGTACCCAATGAGTTCATACATAAATAATCAAACAATAACGAAAATCTGATTATCCATACACAAAACCCAAATTAATTAACGTAGGATAGCACAATCAATTTCTAATGAGAGAAAGAAACAACAAAATAATTAAAAAATACTTAACTCGGGTCGACGACGTCGATTTTGCCTCCGAACCAGCGTCAGGACGTCCAGCCCTTCATGAATCTCTTCCTAGAAAATGCTTCATCCCAAAACTGACCCTACCGAATCTCCCTCGCTGCGTTGAACGCAGACCTATCACGCACGCAACTCTTGTGATGTGACGAACTCCTCTATGCTGGGTCACCAATTTTCTTCCACTGGGTCATGCCTCTCACTGCACCTGCTCTATGGAACGCTGTGTGCAACGTAGCTGCATCTGCGTTTCACGCAGAATTGCAGACACTGTCTACGTTACACAGCGTTTCCTGTGTTTTGTTCTTTGCCGTTGTCGTTTTATTCCCTTATTTCCTTCTTTGTGTTCCATTTTACTTGTCTTTTATGTTTAATTTTTTTCTTCTTGCTCCATAAAGACAAAAATTGATCTTCAGAAAATAACCCAAATGCAGTACTTTCGACTCACTTTAATTTATTTGCTTCCAAATTGCACCTAAAATCATATATGAATTAAAGTGAGTACCTCAAGCATTTTCATGTCAATAATCGCTAAGTGTAAATGATTAAATATATCAACAATTAAGCACATATCAATTTCCCCCACACTTAGCTTTTGTCCGTCCTCGGCAAAACATCCAAATTAAACTCAAAGACCTGAAACATTTACTCATTTCCCATATTTTTTAAGAATATATAATCACAAGCAAAGATGGGTGACTTTAAAAAATCACAGCAAGAAATCAACATTCCAAGCTTTTACTCATGATCAATCAACATTCAATATCTTTAAAAATTTAGCAATCTAATGGTAGACTCGAAAAATGTGTTTACAAAAAATATATCCACGGATACACTCAACACCATTCATGATCATGACAATCTATAACTTTGCATATCATTTCATTTCTCCACTATTAATGTTCACATGCAAAATCACGAATCAAAAGACTTTTTAGGGTTGTAATGTGGGCAAAGGTAAGGTGAGATATATTTGGGTCAAGTAGCATAAAAGCTATCAAAGCTAGTGAAACAAAGGAACACTCATCAAAAAATGGGTACAGTCGGCTATGATGAATGCATCATTTACATTTCATAACCCCATTAAGCTCTTATACATAAACCACATGAAGCATATACCAATCCGAAGGAATAACACATACAATTTATGCCAACAATTCATTGAAATCACAAGAGTGAACCTTTCAGGCCAACATCTACCTTATATTCAATATACTCAAATAACACATTCATTACAACTCTAGGAAGATGCATAAACCATAAACAACTTTTCAACACATATGCAAGTCCTCCTTGATACATTTATTTTAACCATTTTTTCATTCTTTCTGTTTCCTTTTTCTTCTTTCTTTCTTTTTCTTCTTTCTTTTATTTTTTTTCTTTTCTTTCTTTCTTTTCCTTATAAATATTAAAATAAACTACATCAACAAGAGAATTTCAATGATAAGATATAAAATAACATTCCAACATTATAACCAACCCTCACATATGTACACCCCCACACTTAGAATTTTGTACATCCACAAACTCAACAATCACAAAAGTTCCACTAGCTTTATGACTTAGGTAGGATATTTGGTTAAGTTTAAAAGCATAAAATGTGGTTTATACAAAAAGAAAGGTTAAAGCTCAAAGGGGTTTATCAAGGTAAAAATCATGTCAATAGGATAGGTTATTTGGCTAACGTAGTTTATGAAAAACAAAGAATGCCTAATCATATCCATGTTACTGCATGTGATAAAGATGTGGTATCGAATAGAAATTCAACGCAAAATTGGGATGTACATGTCATGAAGGTCACACATTATCAAAAGGCAATGAGACTGATATGGATGTCTCAGTCAAATAAGGCTCAAAATCTCACCGGTTTTGTCTACCATTAGTCACTACTCTTCTAAAAATAATGCATATCGACCAATCACAAGAGCAAAAGTATATGCTAAAGTTGCTACGAAATTCTCTAGTCAATCTATACTCTAATCATGATTATATAGTCCTAGAAGTAATAGAAAACGAGAAAATGTTTGTTTCATTTGTTTTATTTTTCCTCTCATTTTTATTGAAAACTTAAAAACAAGTAAAACAGGCAAATTCAAAAACACACATGCATATAAAAAGCAATGCGAAAATGTAAAGGAAAAGAAATTTACTTCCTTTGGGTTGCCTCCCAAGAAGCGTGTTTGTTTTAGGTCGCTAGCTCGACTCCTTCTTCTCCTCACGTGATGAAATTGTGATCTTCAGGTATTACAGTTAGTGCCACTTCCATGCGAGGTAGTTCTGGATAGGGCCTTAGTTAATCATCATCCTCATTTAGCGTCTTCCATATCCTCATATTCTCAATCTCGACTGAGTCCATACACTCCAGAAATATTTCAAACGTCTCCAGAATTTCGGCTTTGAGCTCCTTCTCAACTTCTTCGACACAAAAAATTCATTGAGGGCTGACCTCAAAATTCTCAAGCTCCTCGTCACTTTGCAATGTTTCCGCACAAACATTCATTGGGTAAACCTCGGGTTGATACAGCTGCTCCTCTTCGCTTTGCGATTCTAGGCGATTAAGCCTTATTGCCATCTGACCCATTAGGTGTTCCATCCTCTGTTGACTTGCTTTTGTCTCTTGTCAGAATTCTTGCAACTGCTGCTACATATCCTGTTGAAATTGCAAATTGTTAGCAGCTAGATTCTTAACAAGTTCTTCTAAAGATGCACCTGAATTGTGTTGGCTCTCTGAATCTTGGGCACTAGACCATGTGTTTTTTTGGAAATTGCTCTCCATCCTTCTGGAATTGTAGAGTATTCTCCTACAATTGCAAAGTATTAGCTTACACAATATTAATCAACTCTTCCAGAGATGGATCGAAGTTGTGATAGGAAGCTTCTGGTCTGTACGAGAATTGTTGTGCATCCTGCAAACTATCATGAAAGTAATTTTGGTGATTATCCCATCCCTAACAAAAGTTAGGTTGATCAGTCCAAACATTGTTATAGGATTGAGAATACGAGTCATAAAATAAATTACTTCCGTCCATATCAAAAAAAATTTAAAAACACGAAACAAAAAATGAAAAGATCACGAAATAACTGAAAAGAAATCAATTACGAATAAATACATACAAAACACCAATTAAATCACAAATAAAAACTAAAACACCGCACTCCTCAATAACGGGGCAAAAATTTGACCACGCGTCATTACGCTAGTCAAAATAAAATAACTAGACTACTACTATAGCAGTGGCGAGTTTAGGTCGATCCCACAGAGAGACTGTGTATTAACTAACCTAATGAAACCAAATTAAAGAAAACATGCAAAAAATGATAAAAGTGAGGAATTCGGTAGGGACCTAGTTCTTTGGTTCAATCTTGGCCTACACCCTAATTAAGCATATTTCATTAATTTGTTGTTCTCAAACCTCTCCTAGCAACTATTAATCGTGAATTAATAATTAACCCGAGTTTTTCCTTAGGTTTTGTTTAATCAAGATACGATTGTTAATTAAACCTCACCACCGAATAACCTAGGATATGATCTCTAGATTTAATTAGGAAGTAGCATTACGAATTAGGAAAACCGATTAATCAAGGCAACAACCACATACGATGCGTCATTTAACCTAGGTTATGTTATCCTTAATGATTACGAATCATTAGTCGCTACATATGAATTTCAACATAACAATTACGGATTATATCGCAATTCTAGCAATGAGTTTGCAATTAACGATTCAATGAATACATTAAAATCATCATCTCATAATACCCAATGAGTTCATACATAAATAACCGAATAATAACGAAAATTCGATTATCTATACACAAAACCCAAATCAATTAACATAGGATAATACAATCAATTTCTAATGAGAGAAAGAAACAACAAAATAATTAAAAATAGTTAATCTGGGTTCCTGGCGTCGATGTCACCTCCAAACCGACATCGGGACGTCTAGCCTTTCATGAATCTCTTCTTAGAAAATGCTTTAGCCCAAAACTTACCCTACCGAAGCTCCCTCATCTGTGTGCTCCTTGTTTGCGTTTGACGCAGAAAACTGCGTTGAACGTAGACCTATCACGTACGCAACTCTCACGGTATGACGAACTCCTCTGCGTTAGGTCACCAATTTTCTTCTGTTGGGTCACGCCTCTCACTGTGCCTGCCCTATATTGTAGCATGATGGGACAAATAAGGTTGGGGTTTATATGTCCCAGCCTACTATTCATGCCCTCCATGCCTGCGCTACCTTCTGTGCGTTTTTGAGTAAAACTCCGAACAAGTTGCGTTCTGCGCCTGCTCTATAGAACGCTGTGCGGAACGCATAAACGTAGACGTTGTCTGCATTGCACAACGTTTCCTGTGTTTTGTTCTTTGTTGTTGTCGTTTTATTCCCTTGTTTCCTTCTTTGTGTTCCATTTTGCTTGTCTTTTATGTTTATTTTTTTCTTCTTGCTCCATAAAGACAAGTAAAAATTGATCCTCAGAAAATAACCCAAATGCAGCACTTTCGACTCACTTTAATTTATTTGCTTCCAAATTGCGCCTAAAATCATATATGAATTAAAGTGAGTACCTTAAGCATTTTCATGTCAATAATTGCTAAGTGTAAATGATTAAATATATATCAACAATTAAACATATATCAAAGATACTATCTTCTCCAAGTTTGATCTCAAAGTAGGATTTTGAAAACTTGGAATTGACCGTCAAGATAGGTACAAAACAACCTTTTGTATTCCGAACACCCAATGCCAATGGATTGTTATGCCGTTTGGACTCAAGGTTGCCCCTTTACTATTTCAATAGGCCATAACGAAGATCTTTGAGCCCATTCTCCACAGTGCTTTGATCTACATTGATGACATCTTGCTATACTCTAAGACCCATAAAGAACATCAGGCTTTACTCCAAACCTTCATGGATCTTACAAAGCAACATAAGACTATGCTCTCAGCAAAGAAGAGACATATTGGGACAACCCAAATAGAGGTTTTGGGTATACATTTACACAATGGATTGTATCAGCCTGGACCACATATTGCTAGTGAACTACTGCATTTTTTTAATGATAATCTCACAATCAAAAAGATACAACAATTCCTCAGAGTTGTTAATTATATCTAAGATTGCATCCCTCACGTGGTTGATTACATCGTCCATGTCAAAGTTGTTACAGAAGAATCAACCATTATGGGGAAAAGAGCAAACCAAAGCCATTCAACATTTTAAACAAGCCTGTAAACATCCACCAACCTTGAAGATTCCTGACAAAGGCCAGCGCATTCTACACCATTGGAATGCTATTCTCACTAAAAAATTTCAAGCTATAAGTTCACCATTCTCCTTACCAAAGGTAACATCCTAGCTGATTTCCAATCTCTTCCTCTCAGTTTGATCATTACCTTAAACCATATCCCTCTCTTCCTTTCCATGGCTGACATGCCTACTACTGCCAAAACAAAGAAATCCTTTCCTCCAATTGCTAGTGCACCCACTATTGTGACAGAATTTGCACCTCTTTCTTGATTAAGCCTATTTTATTACCTACACCTCTTCCTCAGCCAGACCAACACACCTTGCAGCTCCTCTTTGTTTAACCTCAGACCACCACACCTCAATGTGTTCTTCCTTAATGTCTATTCTGCGAAAATGCATTATGGTATCTCTGGGCACTCTCTGTCCTTTATACATATGTTGTCACCTTACCTCCTCTATAGGTCTACCGATATATTTGTGACCGAGATAATGAAAGTTCCCTGTTATGGACTTTCCTTGAGTGGTATCAACCACTGGAACAATAGAGAAAACAACTTTCTATAGTCATTGAACAACATTGATTGTGGGAAGAGCCTTTAAAGAAACAATTTGGACAATGTTTCTTTATTCTCCATCTCCCATATCTCACAACACGTATTGGAGCAATCTATTCTGACAACAAGGACTTTTTCCATCACATGTCACTATACTGGCCAAACTATAAGGAAAATGTCCTTAACTCTCTTCGAAGTTCTCTTAAGGACATTAAACATTTTCCTCAACATACACTTGTCATCTCTACTTCTCTTGGACCTTACCCAGGAGAATTTATTCCTAATAAACATAAAGTGCCAAAAGTAGACATACCAAGCCCAAACAACCTAATATATTATGAATCTGATGATACAACACAAGTCCAAAAAACCTTTGAGATTGCAGGACCTTTATAACCTCTGGCCTCCTTCATCTAAGATGCATAAGATCCTAATGATGATATTTTCATCCCAAATGAAGAAGGGCTTAACCAATTCCTACAAAGACACCATATAGATGATGTTAGCCCCAGTAAAAGACAAAGAACCTACAAAGCTCATTATGACACTGACAGCTTAAGTGATGAAGCCTCTCCGTCTAATCTCCAATCGTGGCAAGAACTGATTCTCTAGCACCCCACCCTCTCGAGACACGTACCTGACATCCTGAGTGATGTCCGAGTGCGGATCCCGCAAGGGTGGCATGCTAGAATGATGGAACTCTCGAAATCTTAGTACAATTTTTTTTCAATCACAACAATTCAATCATCATAAATTTCAATAGCCATTTGTGCCCATTACAAATACAAAATACTTGTCATAATTTCATTACATTGCAAAAATCATTTACAAATATTTCCAATTTGGAAATTTATTTCAAAACAGAAATATTTGAATACACAAGTTACAATAGTTGTGGAAGACTCAATTTGATACAAAATAAAGGAAATACTAATACAGATGCAAACTGATCCCGATCTCTATCTCTTACTTGCATGCAGTAGGTATACTCCTATTTGTCTAACGGGGTACTCTTCAGAGCTTGAAAAAAATAATTGCAAATTTTGGGTGAGTTTTGCGAACTCAGTGAGTGACCATCATCGATGGCTCACTCAATCACATAACACATCACATTCACAACAATTAGTCAAATGATTTAAAACATACATATCATAGACAGATGCAGTGCTCATGAGACTCACTTTTAGTTGTTACTTTGTTGTGACTGAGTGCCTATAATTGTCCCATATCCATTGTGGATATCGGGCTCATTACTAATTGTCTCGTATCTATTGGAGATACCGGGCTCATTTTACATAGTGAGCCTTTGGCTTTTAATCACCTTTTGATCTCAAGGCTCTTTTTCACATTCTGAGCTTTAAGCTCTTTTTCGGTGGCTACTCTAGTCACAACTGCCTTTATCTTTCATGTATTCATGAAATGGAATGCATCAATCACATTTGCATATTCTCATTCAATCACATTCGCATATCATCGGACCTTATTCCGGTATTCAACATTAAAGTTGAAAATTACATTTTCATTTATATGCAAATGCACATACAGAACACATTTATCGTCGGACCGTGGTTTGGCATTTAACAATGAATTTATGTGCACTTATTTCAATCAAATTCACATACAAGTTGCACTTCAATATCTCATTCATATATCACAATCATCGAACCTTCATTGTATGGAATTTGACAATCAAATCACATTCATAATCATTCAATACATCATATAAACAAACAAATAATAAAGTAAGATCATCTAGGTCTACTCACAGTATGCTCCAGATTAGCATTAGCTTCCATGCTTCGGAAATGTTTGGATACTGAAGTTCTATCCTGTATCATCATTATGCAAAACACATATTGTACACACATTATTAATTGCACAATCATATAAATTCTGTTTTACACACATACTCAATGACAATCCCAGGTATTTATCCATTAGTTTCATCACAAAATCAATCCCATATCAAAACTCACCTAAGTATAATTTATACTTAGGTTTATACCTCAATAAAACCATTAAATCACAATTCATAACTCATTGAATCACTTTCAGATTTTTCCAAAAGCTGAATTTTGGGTCTACTGTTCTTGATACCTTAGACCATGAAAATGAAGTAATTTGGTTATACTCTCTTCTAGAAAATTATTCCCCCATCTCTTAAGTTTCTAATGACACCAAAATTATTCAATTTGGTTCAGAAATCTGAAAGTTATTCTCCTAATCTTTTCGGACTGTTCTCATCTGAAACAGTACATCAGATTAAATTTCCATCCCAAAATTGAAAGTCTTAGAGTCTGAATTATAATTCGACTTCTGATATGATTTGTAGCCCTATATCTCTAGTTGAATCCAAATTAAAGATCATCTCATTTAGATAACTACATAAAAGGTTATGCCTAAAATACCGAAGCATGTTTAGTGAAAATACTCTAGTTATCATTTTCCAGAACTCCACATTAATTCCGTCCCAAATTCATCAATCAGTCTCACCAGAATGATTTCATATGGTTATAATTTTTGGTGGAGATGAAGATAAATGTGTTACAAGTCCAATGGTTCAAGTCCCATGATATTTTGAGGTCGGAAGAAGAAGTTATATCCAAAAGAGTAAAGGATGTTCACATCAGTCCTCTTCTGTAAGCATTCAATGTCATGATCCCTCTTTTGTTTTGGAAGCACGATCGTGCTTTTCCATACTTCTCCAAAATGTCATGATCGTGCAGAAGCACGATCATGCAGCCCCTCTTTTCTTCTCCAATTTCATACACACTGCAGAGTCTTTTCTTCTCCAAAATAGACCTTCAGGTCAATATTTCATGGTCATTTTGATAAGGATTATGAAGGATTTAGGCAACACATTCTTCTGAACAATTGTTCATTTATGTCTTAAGTTTCTAGTGAAACTAATTTCATGCACTTTGGTTCCATATTCGGCAAGTTATTCTAAAAACACTACAGATTGTTCCAAACCACTACAGAATCCACAAACTCAACTTCAAGCTAAATTTTGAAACTCTTAGAGATAGAATTAAATTTCGATTTCTTCATGAAAAATATATCCACACGTCTTTAGTTTAATCTAAACTTAAAATAACCACATTTAGATGCCTATAGATCAAGTTATGGCTAAAATACATATGCATGTTCAGTGAAACACTGCTTCTGTACATTTTCCAACACCCTTCACCATCTCTTTCATCTTAAATCCTCTCTTTTGCTTAGTCTCTCTCTTCTAGCTTATTTCCTCAATATTTCCACTTTATTCCTGCTTCTATTTCAACTCAACTCACACACAACAAATCAAAATCCATTATTACTCATAAACATCAAAACCATAACATTCATATACAAATGTTCGTCCTAGCTTCTGCACTTCTTCATTTTTCTGCATTTTCCATTTACTACACGCTCTTCATTTTCTTCTCAACTTTCAGTTTAATCATTCATTACTCATATCTAGACATCATCTTACACCTATTTCTTATCTCTAAACTCCTTGGAGTCAATTTCTTAAAGCATCCGAAATATTCACGTATAACAGTGAAGACATCAACAGAAACAGAGAATGCATAAACTTTTCTCTAGAAATTTTCTGCGATAAGTTATGCATGTTTTCACTAATCTTTCAACTCAAAAGTCATTTCTATACTATCTTATAACATAATAATCATTAAATATGCAGAACAACACATACAACATACCCAAAATCCATACTCACGTTTCAGCAAAATACTCATCCTCATTGTATAAACACTTACTGTTAACTAACGTGATGCATGATTTATTTTACATATCAAGTAAACCCACACGGTAGTTACTTGTTTAAACTCCAACCCTTCAAAATCACTTGGACCTAAGCTTTCCAATATCACATGATCATCCACAGTCCAAGGTGGTAGGGTTAGATATTTCGGTGACAGTGAAGAAGGAAACAAAATGAAACACCAATAGCCCTTTTAGTGAGAAGCATCGTGAAGAACAAAACAAAAAGGGTGGGTCTTTCATTTAAAATCAATAACTCAAGACATGGTTTGGCAAGTGACACATGTCACTTGCCACATGTCCCATTTCTAAAGCATTAGATTGGGTCCTTTCATTTATCTAGTCCAATCAACTTCAATTTCTACTCCAATTGTCCCTGAATTTTCAATGGCACTTGTTAATAAATCCTAAAGTCATTTATCAAAATTTTCGTTGCCATTGGACAATAATTTCTACTATCATTTAACAATTGTTTTGCCACTTGGCAATTTTCCTAGTTCAAAAATTACCCAAATTTTCAGAAATGTTTCCTAAAATTCACCAAAACTTCTACATCACTTAATATACCCTCCAAATCAATTCTCAACACTTAAAAACCACAATTCTCAATACAATCACATTAATAATCAATTATACCTGGAAATTGTCAATGAATGCATGTACAATTATTTTTATGTGCTAAGATTCAATATTCATGTATGTATATGCTAACATTATGCATGAGCATGAAATACATTTTTTTTAATCTCTCTTTGAGCTCACATGTACCGAATTTTAGTGTTCTGACCCTTAGTATGGGAACAGGATGTTATAGATTTGACATAAGTGATGACTAGAGTTCCACTCCTCACTGTGGGACCCTTATATTAGTTATCTTTATAATTATGTGTCTTTTCTAAAGTGTCGTTATGTTTGTAAAAGAATTTTTGGGGACCAGCTTATCTTTCCATCTTCTTTAAAGATTCTTTCTTATCTCTTAGGAATATTTTGGACCCATGTGTTTCCCACTTTTTACTATTTACTTTTTTAAAGTTGTGTGAATGATTATATCTAGGGATTCTTTTCCCTAAAGTTGTTTGTCCTATTCCCTTTTCTAGTTTATAAAAGCAAGGCTTCTCTATCGTTGTAATTAGACCTTGTTGGAGAGCTTGATCAATGAAAAATATATTGTTTTTCATTATGTGGCTTTTCTCTAAGTTCTCCCTCTCTTGAAAGCTTGATTTTTGAATAACGTATTCATGATAATACAGAAAGACATGTATGCTCTATACTTGCCTTGCAACATCCCACTACCATAAGGCAAATACCCAAATACCTGAAGGCTTTCAAGTATATACCCTATGATAATGGTATGTTGGAGCAAAAGCAAATCCAACTTACACATGGCAATCTAATTTACACATGGCATCAACTAACATACTCAAAGATCACTAATTTTTTTTAAACCATTGATTGCATTCATTCACAATTCTTACACTGTTTGCATTATACCAATATTCACAAAACCTTTTATAGGTTCTAACAAAACTACAAAATAAAAGACTCCACACTCCTAGAGTCAGCTAAGAGACCTTTGAGCCATTTCTTAATCCAAAAGGGTCCTTCAGTCCTGTCTAAAGAACTAGGTCTCCTGTCTCGTACCAGAAAAGTCACATTGCAATTTTTATGAGTTTTGCGAACTCAATGAGTGAACCATCAT
This sequence comes from Erythroxylum roraimae, assembly GCA_027568915.1. Classification (NCBI taxonomy): domain Eukaryota; kingdom Viridiplantae; phylum Streptophyta; class Magnoliopsida; order Malpighiales; family Erythroxylaceae; genus Erythroxylum; species Erythroxylum roraimae. Next base: position 378 of record JAOSBL010145503.1, on the reverse strand, counting down.
TGATGATTTCACCTGATCATATACAAATATGTAGCACCCCACTCCCGCAGGACCCGAACCCGACATCGTGGGTGATATCTGAGTTCGTGACCCCGCGAGGGTGGCACGCTAGAGCACTCAATGAGACAAATTTCAGTATAATTTTTTTTTTAAAACAATACAATCATTAGAATTTCAATAGCCAATTGGGGCTCACTATAAATACAAAGCACTATTTTACAGAGATTGCAGAATACAAAGTTATACAAGGATATGATAACACTAATGCAGACGTGAACTAATCCCGACCTCCATCTCTGACTTGCATGCAGTAGGCATACTCCCGTTTGTCTAACGGGGTACTCTTCAAAGACTGAAAAATAATTGCAAATTTTGGGT
>JAOSBL010145341.1:0-13534 GCA_027568915.1 Erythroxylum roraimae | reverse complement strand
CATCTGTGAATAACTACCGATAGAAGTTATTCATGCCAGATGACCATTTGACCCATCATGGGTGTAAAACGTCATCAAGAAAAATGGTTGCTTTGTTTGTAGGTGTAAATCATCACAAGCAAACTGTAGTTTTTAGTGTTGCACTATTATACAATGAGACTACTTTCACATTTGAGTAGTTGTTCGATACATTTGTTAAAGGCATGTCTAGTTTGCTTATGATAGTTTATACCTATAAACAAAGCATGTGGACGATCCTCACCATTTTTCCTTTAAGTATTATCAAAGCAAACATCACCAAAATTTAAGTAACATTCTTTATCTTTACGTTTGACCAAAATATGTTAGCTATCAAATCGCCTTCATCCACTTTAACGAAGGAATGTAATGCCAAATGTTAGGATTTAAATATTTCAATAAATATAAAAGACAAAGTTTTATTCTTAATATGAGCTCGACTCCATACAAACATAATTCTTTAGTATTACCAAGCTATTTGTAGAAAGTTTGCAGAACTAGAGTGGAAGCTGTTTTTGTTACTGTTTAACAATAAGTTATATCTTAATGGAAAAAAGAAAAAAAAAACAATGAGTTAGGATTGGTTTTGGCGTGTTTGATATGATTGAAGGTTGTGTGTTTCATAAGATATTACTATTGAAACGACTTAGCTTAAAGTTTAGCCACTTAATATAAACAGTAAGTAAATAAATCAAAACAGTAACTCAACCTTCTTTACCTTCTTTTCTTTTCTTTTTTTGGCATAAATGGAAAACTCAACAAATTATATATTAATTCTAATGGAGTTGTTCTCCGATAAATCCTCTAACAAGAGAAGGTGGCACCCAGGGATGTAGTTATGCACCACTGGCCCCTCCAAAATTTAAAAAATTATTAAATATTTTTAATTTTTAATATATGTATATATAAAAGGACGAAGTTATTTAAAGTTCAGTGGTGCACTGGGCTTCCTAAAATTTAAAAAAATAAATATTTGAACCCTCCTATCTTAAATTGCTGGCTCCGTCACTGGTGGCACCCAATAGGTGTAGTCTCAAAGTAAGTAACTCTTATATCGAAGTGACCAGCATAGTTTGCAAGTTAGTCAACGCATCTGTTATTCTTTCGGAACTAAACATGCAGCATTGGATAGACGATCCGATTGTTTACAGCAAGGTAAGTTTCCAAACTTCAAAATAACAAAACTAGTCAACAGTTCCACAGTTATGCGCTTTCCCAGCCAGCAAAGACATAAAACAATGAAAATCGAACAAAGAATGAAACCAAAAGGCAAAATTTAACTAAGATTTGGTGGGGTTTTCTGGCTCTCTCGAATACTTCACCTGAAAAATCAATCAAAAAGCTTCCAACTAAGATTCAGGACAAAACAAATATAAAGATTGCAATCTTTTCCAGAAACGTGAAGATATCTTAATTATAAAGACAAACTTCATACAAAACCCACCATAGCTTTCAAGCTTTTACCGTTACTTCACACAATAATGGTGTTCCTAATTCTCTTTACAGCAACTGGCAATCTAGAGAACGCATCGATAGTGCTATGGTTTACACTACTGCTACTATGGGCCCAGCCTTTCCACACATGCACCCATATTTCAAAATTTGGGCTTTTCTCGTAATGATGAGCGTTTGCCTGATTTCACTCAAAAGGAACAACTGCAAGTTCTATACTCAAGTTCTGACCTCTGATTATTTAGCCCATCTCCCAAAATTAAGATTAAAATTGCACAGTGATGCCTAAATATTTATAAGAGATAATAAAATAGACTTTTTTAAACTTTAATATTTTTAATATATTCAAAAACAGAAAATTTAATAGAGAATAAAATGTCACACTAATACTGACATAATATTATTTTTATTTTTTAATAAAAAATAGACCCATTATCACGTTGTAAATAAGATTCATTGCTTAAAATGTATAAATGTTGGTCTTATTTTCTTGGATTCGAGGAAACTTCATAAGCGGGCCAAGCGGGCACACTTCTCCGAGAGCCTAATTGGTGCACCACCTTACAGGCGGATCAAGCAGACGCACCTCATCATTGAAAGCCTAACTAGTTTTTCACCTACAAGTAAAACTCCGGCTACCCTAGACTCTTATAAGAGGAGCTAACATGGAATCGAACCTTGGATGTTGGTCTTATAGCTATGTGATAAGTAAGACTCTCGTTATCTAAAATGTATAAACAAAAAGACTTACTTTCTAATTAATTTAAAAAGGATAATTATGTGACAATAAGGCCTATTTTTTATTTTAAACTATACAAATAATTTAGTGTCAGAATTGACACAGTATTTATCCGATGGAGAGTGAATTTTGTTAAATTCTTGTTCATTTAAAGTCTTTTCTAAATACTTTGAAAATGTGATGGTTCAATTTAAACATTTCAAAATGTTAAGATTTAAGTTATATTTTGTTATAAGCAATGACTAAAAAACTCAATCGATTTAATCAGTTTAATCGTAAAAATTTAAATTGTCTAACTTTTCGGTTCAATTTTTAACTTGCCGGTTCAATTTATGTTAATAACTTTTGTTGTTAAAAAAGCTCAATCTATTATTTAATCAGTTAATTTTTATTTATTTATTAATTATTATAAATTAAAATAAATTAATTAATTTTTATTTAACAATCTCTTTTTTAATTAAACTTTAAATTATTCAATAGGAAATGACAGTCTCCTTAAATCATATTTTAAAATTTTTAATTTTATCTAATTTTTGTCAATTTTATGACGGAGCTTTTTTAACCTTAAATTTTCTTATTTTATTAGTTTAAAATTTCCTCCAATTTTTAAAACATTAATTGTAAGAACTAAAATTCAAAACACACGTTTTTGGCCTGATTTTAATTATGTCGATGCTTTAAATCTCTTTTAGTAGTCAACTTTTACTTTTATTGCACGCTGTCACGTAAGTCACGTAATGTTCCTCGTACTCGCAAAGAGATTTCCGAAATTTGATTACGTGTAGTAGTCTAGTAGATGTTCAGAATTCCGGTTTCACTTTATCTAGAACAAGTATGTCGATGCGCCGACTTGCAACTTTAATAATACGTAATTAACGCAAATACATTCGACCAAACAAGGTACGTTTAACAAAATTAAAAGATCTAGAGGCACTCTGTTTTGGTATCTTAAAAGCTTATATCAGTAATATAAAAAATTTAAAGCATTACATCGTAGAAAATTGTTTAAATATTGAATAAAATTTTAAATTTTAAATATAATTAAAAGATTTTATTTTATCGATCAAAAAATTTAAAATTTAATTGAAAATTTGATAAATAAAAATTAATTTATTTATGTTAGTTTATAAAAAATTATTTATTTAAAAAAATTGATCAGTTTTTAATAATAAATTTTATTAAAATAAAATAATTTCAAAATTTTTATAATTAAACTGAAATTTTTTAATCACGTGAATTTGTTGACTACCATGATCTCGTTTGGTAGACAATTAATCAGCTATTTTTTTAACTAATTGGTTGTCATCAGCTGTTTGACTTTTCAAACAGTTATGAATGTTGTTTGATGAATAGCTCTTCCAATAGCTGATTTAACATAAACAGTGCTCCTATACAGGAGCGTTTTCATCAATCAGCCAAAATTTTAACTATTAAGAGTCAATTTTACCCTTTATGCAGATATGGGTTAGAAATAAAATGTGACCCTTAAATGAAAATGAAAATAGAAAGAGTTGTATAAATTTTTTATAGAGGATGAAAGAGTACAGGTGAACATAACTTATCTAAAATCTAAATTCTTATAAGAATATTCAACGAAATACTAAAATGTATAATATTCATACTCTTATAATTTTTTTAAAGTTATGTCCTCATAAGTCATTTTACATATAAATAGTTAATACTAAACATTTAATTTTACTAAACATCTCTAATAAACAGTTAATGCAATCCGCTGATCAAGTCAGTTGATATAATTAACTATAGCTAACAGCTAATACAATCATTTGATTGCTAAACAGGCCCATATCTATTTCCAAGTGATTGAATAGTTAGATTTGAATTGTCTTGCCAAATGGTAATTTGGTGTTACCCACGAAACAATTTCCTTTGACTTTAAAATTTTAAATGAACATAGCTTTATTAAAGAAATCAAATCACAAACAGTTTTCATGTTTTTTACATTCGGACTAAAGAAATTTTTAACCGAATTTTATTCGAATTTGATAAACAACCCAACTGGACGAGTAAATCGTAAACAATACTTACACATCTAGTTATGCCCTCGAATTACATTGGAATCTACATAACATGTCATGTCACTGTCAAACGCGCCCTTTTTTTTCATCCCAGTTCTTCAGGCGTGCTCCAGGATCCCACTGTCTCAATTACGACGCACCAGCTGCTGGCACTAAGCTAAGCAACGAAACCTCCGCCTGCGGTGACCCACACGCTTCGGAAAGTTACCATACGAGCATCAGCTAATGATCAGCCAGCAATATCTAGCCTTATCCACAATCATAGGTATCCAGATTTTTGTATTCATTAAATGCCACGTCGGTATTCTTTTACTAGTAATGGTAGGAGGACTTAGGCTACACTTGGGCCGATAATTTAGAATATATTTAGTTGTACGTAATATTTTAATGAAATATAAAATAAAATATAAACCAGCGTAATATTAGAAAATTGTGATTCGAAACAAATTGAAAGTTCATAATGTAATATAGTAGAATGTTGTTTTAAAAAATTTTATAATATAATATAAAAGTTGTTTATCATTTTACATGCCAACATAAACCCTTTAAATTGGAGGTTTCTCATTTTTACTGTTTATGATATAATGACATATAATATGAAACATTCATCTTTCATCTTGTTTCATTTAATTCCATTATAAATTTTCATCTCGATGGAATAATATTACATTTCATTTTATTCCATTAATAAACTCCCAACTAAACATAGTATTAATTAATATATCACCTTTTGTGCCTATTATTATTATTATTATTATTATTATTATTATTACATAATTTACCTTATGTGTATAAATCTAATAATTTGTCCATGTAATTTGAGGTATAGCATATGTCGTTAATTGTATGTCAATATATAGCTACTACTTCATTTGCAGCTAAAAAAACAATTCATTCTTATAATTTTACTTATTTAATTTATTTAAGAATATATTTTGATAATATAAATTCGAAATAATATTTTATTGATTTTATCTAATTACTTTTAATATAAATAATTATTACTTTCCAGCCAAAGTAGATGTAAAAGTTTTATTAAGTTTTTATAATAATTAAAAATAATTAAATATGCTTTTTAAAAGAAAAAACTACGAGAAAAGTTTGTGGGCTTTACTTTCAAGCAATATTTTAAAAACCAAAAATAAATTTAAACTGGCAAAAAAAATTTAAGGTTTAAAAATTTTAGTTAGTATTAGACCGTCATAAAATTGACTAAAAATTAAATCAAATTAAAAATTTTGAAATAAGATTAAAAGAGACTGTCCTACTTATCAAAAATGTAAAGTTTAATTGAAAATAGATTATAAATAAAAATTTATTTATTTATTTTGATATATAAGAACTTATAAACTTTTAAAAATTTATCGATTAATTAATAAATTGATTAATTTTAAATAAATTATTAAAATAAATCAAGAAAAAATAACAAAAAAATTAAACATTTTAAATATTTTTACCATAGAACAGAGCAAACTAATTGAGGTTTTTATCAATTGTTTTCAATTGTAGCATATCTTTTACATGCTCCTCTTGAATGTCGCATTTTTTATCAAGTGATCAGTATGATTGACGTGAGACGAACGTCATGTCCTTTTCATTGTATTCAGTATCGGTTGGTATGCATTTTACTGAATAAAAGACGGTATAAAAGTGAGATCTACCATACCCAATTATTGTACCACAATATTAAAAAATTTAATGAGCAGAACTTAATTTTTTAAACTTCCTCAAAACTTAGAATCTAACCCGACTTATAGTTATTCCTAAGATCAATGGAAAAATTGGAAATTAAGATATCAAAAAGTATTCTAAATTTTATAAATTAAAAAATAGAAGCTAAATCAAAAAAATCACAAAATCCATAATTTCAGTATTTATTATGAATTATCAAAAGAGATTATGTAGAGCATTATAAATATTTTAGTTATTGATAAACATAGTATTTTGAGAATTTCATATTATAAATATATGGTTAAGAGTAGTATAAATTTTAAGTAAATTATAATAAAATTTTAATTTTAATTATATAAAATTAAAAATTATCTAAAACAGTAATATTAATTGGTTTTACCAGAATTCGGCAGCAACTTTAATTTGGACTTTGGATAATTACACCCGTGCTATCATCCTAACTAACATTATTTCATGTTAATAGTTAGGATTCTCTAATGCTTTTGTCATCTCTTTTGTGTACTCGTGGAGTGTGGTACCTAGAGGCCGTATTGATCATTTTGTCAACTTCAAACTTTTATATGTCATTATATCAACTTGGTACTTGACAACTAATTGTGGATAGGAAACTCCAGATCTTAAGTATGCCCATGGAGTCTTTATAAAATTGTATAACTCATGTAACCAAAGTTAAGAGTGGCAGCGTCATACCATACATGACTTCATTTTTGTCCTTATTTGCTATAAAGGACTATGTCTTTCATTAAATTAGGGACTTCCCAGATTTAGATTATTCACTTATTTATCTTCTTCGTGTACATATATATATATATATATAGAGAGAGAGAGAGAGAGAGAGAGAGAGATATGACCATCTTTCAATTTTCCGTCTTTGACACAAGACTTGGTAATTAATTGTATCTGGTCTCTGACGAACTTCGCTCGATAAACAAATATTGCTCTAAACGAGCCAGGTAGGTCGGTATACCAACCTGGCTCTTTCCCAGAAACCAATTGTTTATGGGAAACTTGATCACGTGCAATGAAATTCTGAGATACGTTCAATATCTTCATTTTTGACTTTGTTTGGCAGGGAAGAAGTGGTCAGTTCTCAGTACGAAGAGTTGCTCCTTCGAAATTAAATTCAGGGGACCACGTACGATTTGAAGATCGACCATCGATGCTTATTTTTCTTTCCCGATGACTAAGTCAGACGGAACAATATTGCCAAGAACATTCATGTCAGGGAAATTTTCCTTTTGGGGTTTCGGGGAAATTTGTAACTTCAGTTCGTCCTCTTTTTCATCAACCGCGTGAAGCCAAGTTGGGATGTCAAAAAGTGGCCAGCAAAGCCGATCATCTCCACCGTATGTTTCAACCATTGGTTTCAACATTATCGTGCAAGCCGAATTTGTTCATTTGCAGTCTTAAAAAAGTTGTATGAATCCCTATCTCAAAGGACAGATGTCTCTATACTCGAGAGTTTTGAAAAGAAAACAAAAGGAATTAATAATTGGATTAAGATGTGTATACAACTTCAATTTAATATTTTTTTTAAGGTAGCATAATAGTTATTATCAACGTGCTTGTTCATATTGTAATTTTGAAAACAGTCTCTCTCTCTATTTATTAATTATAGATAAGATTGTATACTACTAGATCTCTTTAAATATTACTAGTCAACAAAATTTCTACCGAATCTATTCTATGCTAATTACTTAAGTTATGTTTAGTTGAGGGTTTTATAATAAAATGAAATGTAATGTTATGCTATCTTTTGAAAGGAGGTCTTATAATAGAATGGAATGAAATGAAATGAAATGAAAGATGAGAGTTTCATATTACATTTCATTTTATCCTAAATAATAAAAATTAAAAAAGCCCTCTAATTTAAGAAGTTTAGGATGAAGTGTAAAACGATAAATAACTTTACACTATATTATATTATAAACCTTTCATCCAAACAACATTTAACTATATTACATTATATGAATCCTTCAATTTCTTCTAAACAATAATTTTTAATATTATTTTCATTTACGTTACGTTTCATTATAAACTATTTCATTTTATTTTATTTCATTAAAAACTTTACATCTAGTTAAACATTGCCTTTAAGGAAAATCAAGGGCCAACTAATCTTTTATAGAACTCTAAAGTTACTAACGTGAATTGTGCATGAAGTGGAGCTTTCGTTAATGACATCAATGAAGTAGCATTTACTATCGAATAATATTAATGCCATAAACATAAGGTGTACATAAAAATACCACAAGTCATTATTGGATTTGGACTCAACTAAAATAAAATTTAATTAACATAGTGATCATTATATCTTTTCAAACGATAAGCCTTACTAAATCATACCAAATTGGATTGGCTACATCACAAATCTACAATGGCACTGACAATTACATCCACATTTTCTCATCGACCACCACCGTGGCCTTTCCTTCTAGTCACCATAACCTTGAACCCACCAGCCATATGAGCCGTTAGTAGAGGGAGAAAAACCGGTTCTTCCTCATTAACCGGATTGATCTCAAACCGCTGCAAAATGGCTGCAACCACATACTTCATCTGTGTAAAAGCCATATCCTTGCCAAGGCACACCCTTGGACCAGCCTGAAAGACGGGAAACTTATATGGGCTAACCGACTTCATCGACCTACCTGGGGTCACCCATGGTTCTTCGAACCAACGGTCTGGTTTGAACTCGAACCGGTCCTTACCCCACAAATTTTCCATTCTTCCCATTCCATACGGGAAATACGTTACCCTGTCTCCTTTCCCGACAAGAGTACCGTCCGGCAAGACATCGTCAACGACAGCATGTTTTGAGTCCCATGCAACGGGCGGGTACAGTCTCATGGACTCGCATAAACTTGCTTTCAAGTAATTCATGTCTTTCAGGACTTCAAAATCTAGTTCCTTTTCACCATTGTTGAGCAGATATGTTACTTCATTTACAAGCATCTCCTCCACGTTTCTGTTCTTTGAGAGCAACCAGAAGAGCCACGTCATAGCCGCCGATGTCGTGTCTCTACCAGCCATGATGAAACTTATCACCATATCTCTCACAACTTCTTGATCATGACCGGCAGATAACAATCTCGACAAAAGATCGCCATCGAGCTTTCTATCTCGATCTTTTTCGAGAACCCTTTTCTTGTTTTTAACAATCTCCAAGACAGAATCGTGAACAAGCTTGATTGCTTCTTTGAGGTTCTTTTCGACCCCTAAGTTTAAAGCTCGCTTTGTCTTCCACACCGCGTAAACAGGTGCCACTCCTCGCTTGGCGCTTATCATTGATGCAGTGTCAAATGCTTGAAGAAGAGGAGGAACTGGCTTCGAAAGATCCAAAGAAGAAGAGTCTACGCCAAGAGAAACCTCGGACACAATATCAAACGCAAATCTCTTCAACAGATCTTGCAAATCCAATACTTTTTGATTCTTAACAGCGTCTTCCAGCAACGGTATCAAGCGATTTTCCACTTTTTCTTGCAGAATCTTCACTACAAATTCTCTCAGATGCTTGGTGCTAAACTCGTGGCTGGCAAGCTTACGTTGGACGCACCATAAATCGCCGTCAACGTTGAATATCCCGGAACCCAGAAGGTCTCCGAGTATTTCAGTGAAGGGTTTTCCTTTAGGGAAGTTGCTGAAGTTGGTCTTCAAAACATGCTCTACATTGTCTGGATTGGCCGTGACTATAGTCCGGCGACCACCTAGCCTCTGAATGATAATGGTCTGCGATGGAGACGCCGATAAAAGATCGGTGTACCAGTCAAGAAGACGGCGACGATTCTTGTAGAAAGAGATTAAACAGCCAATGAAAGGATAAGAAGGAGGGCCGTAATTAGAAAGCATCTTCAAGTGAGATTTGTTGAAATCATGGAAGAGTGAAAAGAATAAAAGGGAGAGAAAAAACCCTAGAGGGACAAAGAAAATGAAGAAGAGTAGCATGGATTCAAGGTTTAGGGTTCACCCTGGTGAGACTTCCACAATTAGATGATAACGAAGGAAGGGAAGGCCAGCTCTATTTATACACACGCGTGTATGCGAGTCTTTGACTTGTAAATATAACAATGTATAAAAGCTTTAAAATCAAGAGCTTTGGGTTTGAGGCCCCAGTTTATATATTGTTTGCAATTGAATTTCATAAAATATAAAATAATTTTAAAATTTAAATAATAATAATTATTATGTTTAAAAATAAAATGTTAAATATTTAAATCATTTATAGTTTTAAAAATTATTTAAAATACTCCTAGTAATTTGATCTTGAGAGAAAAAAGAAAAAAGAAAAAAGATATTATATATAGCACGTGGTTCACAAGCTTAGGGAACGAAAGGAGAGCTCGCTAGGAAGAAACTGACTTCAAAAGGGACATGCTACGGCGGACATTTGTTTGTCTTCCTTTTGCCTTCTAAGCTTGTGACCACCAATTAATAAACGTGTTAAATCAAAGAGTCATTGGAAGACTTAGGCTGATTTCGGTAGTCTTCCATACCAATTCATGTAAAACCAGTTTATAACCCAAACTTCCTACCCTTGCGGTCGTGGCCCGTGGGAGGGAATTGGCTTGTAATTGCGTAATTATGTGTTTAAATAATATATAAATAAAATAATTAATAAGCTATTTAAAACAATAATACCTCTTTAAGCGATAATTCTAAAAAAGTTTCTTATAGTAATAAGTTTTTGTATATTGACAATTAGTTAAATGAATTATTTTTCTAATATCTTAATATATCTATTCTATAAAACTACAACTTAAGAGTGTAATTTAATAATATTGTAATTCTAATATTTTCTTACTGCTAATTAGGGGTCAAGTTGCGTATTATTATATCTATTTTATAAAATTACAACATAAGAGTGTAATTTAATAATATTGTAATTCTATTATTTTTCTCTCTTGTTAATTAAGGGTAAAGTTGTATACTATTAGACGTTTTCAAACTTCACATATCAACTAAATTCTTATTGGGTATTGTTATCATTGTTGTTGATCTAATTCTAGTATAAAATAAGTGATCTTTTTAATGAAATTCATATCGTAAGGATTTTTTTAGAAAAATAGTATTACGATTATGATTTGTATAATTAACTAAATAATTTTTAAGGAAATAGAACATTATAAAATGATATTTAAATCTTTTCTATTATAATAATTTGAGGACTATTTTTTTTTTCAATTTTTTAATTTACACTCAACAATTGAAAAATCTCTCTACTAATTTTGGTAAAAAAAAATAGTTTTCTGCTTTTAGAAAATACATCCATTTATTTCTCATCATCACTTTCCTAGAAAACTTACAATATCTTTTAGCAGTTTTTTAAATTTTATTACATTAAAATATTTAAAAAAATTCTCTTTCAATGATTAAAAATGTCCTAAAGGTCTTAATATTGATCAAAATTCAGTCCTAATTATTAGAAATTTACAAGCGGAGTAATTTTGATTGTATATGGGCTCACTTTGATCCAATCCAAATAATTTTAAGCGTAGTTAGATTTAGGTTAACTCAAAACTTTAAGATAATAAGTTAGTCATATTTTTGTTTATATTTCATTTCATCTTTTCGGCATGAAATTACTCTACTTGTTAATTTTCAACTTTTGCCCTTCTTAAGTAAATCCATCCATATTGGATTAGCATCCCCTTAACCCATAACTTATGTGCAGCCATTTAAGTTATTATGTGAATCACCCATTCATCATACTCCATACTCAAATTCATAAGTTTCTATTCATCGAAATTTGCCAACTTAGCTCTTATACATAAATCTGGTCCAATTTATCTTTGAACTTTCTCAAGACTCTTCACACAGTTCAACCGAGAAAAAACGAGTAACATAAGAAGCGGATCAAATTCTCATCTATACAATAATTACTCGAATTATCTGAATAAAAAAAATAACAAAGTCAAATTACTAAGAAGGTGTATATTAAGTATCCTTAAAGGAATTGATTAAAGGAAGGAAAATAATGCTCCTCGCTAGCTAGCTCGCCGCACCATATAACTATAATAATCGCTTGTAATGCTGAATGATTATATATGTTTTTATAGTTGATCAAGGAAATTCAACTACAGCTATCGATTCGTGTTAAGAAATGACTAGTTGATGAAATTTTTAAACAGGGAGTGGTGAATATAGAGGAGCTAGTTGGGTAGATAAACCACACTATAATACAGTATAAAATATAATGGACGCTTGAAAGATAAGAAGGAACTCAAAACTCTCACTTTAAACATGTGCGCCGTATCGTAGTGGGCTCATCGCCACAATCTGCAGGGCATCTGATGATTGATTGATGTTTACGTCGTTTCTCCAAGCACCACGTCTCTGACGGTTCATAGGACATTTTAAACCAAAATTTGCAGCCGTTGGCGGGGCAGATCTTCTGTACTCTTATTCTATACCTATTTTTAATTCCCTTAATTTCAATCATCCAATACAATAAATTGAATGGTTGAGATTAAAAAAATACAGAGACTACAGAATAAGGGGTACAGAAGATCTGTACCCCCGTAGGCCTCCCTTGTCTTTCTTTCTCCGTTTTTGGGCTGGACAGTGGACACATTAGCTAAAATGGGGCTAAAGGTCTAGTCGGCAGCAAGAAATGTAGCTAACTAGGCACTATCTAGAGCCGAAATTTATTAGGCACGTGAAGCATATGAGCTGCGTACGTTTCTGTTTCCACAAGTGAGACTGTCTTGGTAACCAATAATTGTAGATCTTTCAACACAGATAGGCTGTAGGCATATATAGGTTCTCAAGCTATATGATTATTGATTAGATGTACTCTTTCCTATATATAATTCATTTAAAATTATAGTTAATTTAATCTAATCAATCGATAATGATCTCTAATACATAATACAACTCTATGTGATTATAATAAGATTAATGATTCTAAATTTTTATGTGATTTAATTTTTATTTTAATTCTTATATTCAAAAATTAGTATTAATTTATTTATAGTATTTTTAATTATTATACAAAATTTTCTCACATTTCTGTTAATTTTTAATTCAATTAAAACAATATTATAAAAGAAAAATAATAATTTTATAATATATGAAAAAGTCAAATTATAGAAGTTCTAGTGTATTTATTCCATTATATATTAAAATCGAGATTTATACCAATATAGGAAAGAGCCACCAATTTAGTATTAGTGCAAAATTTGGGTACTATCTCTACGTGATGTTGTTGTGAGTTGTGTACACAACTATAAGCCAAACCCCATAATGACGCCGCGGGTTGACGTCGACTTATCCGTGCGCGTGGAGTAGCCGCCGACGGTTACATACGGCGGCCGATTTCTTATTTAATCAAACGCGTCCAACATAAAATGATTGGGCCATTTAGGCGGCGCCATATTCAAGTTGAACACAAAGCTCTCTGCAATTTGTTTGAAAAATCCGATAGAAGAGTGAGTTAAGACTTAGGAAGGCATATCGAAGATACATTGTGAATACATCTTCTGTCCCATTATTTGTTCTAAGCGGAGCAAAATATCTATTTCCAAAATATCTATTTCCAAATACGTGACATCTGACAACTGACGGCTAACCGACCCAGTTGTACGGTCGTCGGCAGTTT
>JAOSBL010145298.1:0-13544 GCA_027568915.1 Erythroxylum roraimae | reverse complement strand
CATTATCATTAATCTTTTCAAGGACTTGGAAAGGTCCATCGCCTCTAGGATCTAACTTATATTTCCTTTGCTTAAGAAACCTCTCTTTCCTGAAATGCACCCAAACCCAATCACCAAGCTCAAATTTCATCAACTTTCGCCCTTGATTAGCTCTTTATGCATATGCTTCATTCTGCTTCTTTATGTGCTGTCTCGACTTCTCATGAATGTTGCACACCAAATCTACCTTCTTTTGTCCATCTGCACTAGTTATCTCACTTAAAGGTAAAGAACACAAATCTAAAGACCTTAATGGATTAAAACCATAAACAATATCAAAAGGCAAATAACCAGTAGTAGAATGTATGCTCCTATTGTATGCAAATTCAACTAATGGCAAACATTCTTCCCATGTTTTAAGATTTTTACCAACCACAACACGTAAAAGAGAACCTAAATTTCTATTCACCACTTCAGTTTGTCCATCAGTTTAATGATGGCAAGTAGTAGAAAACAAAAGTTTAATACCTAGCTTAACCCAAAGAACACGCCAACAATGGCTCAAAAACTTTACATCACGGTCAGAAACAACAATCTTAGGAACACCATGCAAACGCACAACATCCTTAAAAAACAACTCGGCAATATTTATAGCATCATCAGTTTTATGACATGCAATGAAATGTGTCATCTTACTAAACCGATCTACTACTACAAATATACTATCCCTATCTTTTTTCATCCTAGGCAGCCCTAAAACAAAGTCCATAGATATGTTAGTCCACGGATGCTTAGGCACAGGCAGAGGTGTATACAAACCATATAGATGAGTCTTAGATTTCGCTTGTCTGCATGCAACACACTTAGAACAAATTTTCTTAACATCTTTTCTCATATTAGGCTAATAACAATTTTTACAAAGTATTTCAGATGTCTTTTAAACCCCAAAATGACCCATTACACCAAAATGTGATTCATGCACAAGGACTTCACACATAGAACATTTAGGCACACACAACTTGTTCTCCTTAAACAAATAGCCATCATGTCTATAAAATCTTTAGAATGCAGCATGCTCACAAGCACCAAACACATTGCCAAAATCAGAATCCGAAGGATACAAATCTCTATTGTACTTAAACCCCAACAATTTAGAACTTAAAGTCGTGATTAAAGTATACCTTCTTGAAAGTGCATTAGCAACTACATTCTCCTTACCTTATTTGTATTGTATCACAAACTCCCTTGGCCAGAGATAATGCTGCCAAGTCTCTGATGCTCTCACCAAGGCATAGAGTTCCTTGTCATAAGTGGAATAATTCAATTGTGGCCTTTGGAGCTTTTCATTGAAGTATGTAATGGGACGCCTACCTTGCATCAAAACAACAACAATACCTAACCTAGAGGCATCACATTCTACATCAAAAGCTTCATTAAAGTTAGGCAAACTTAATACAGGCGTAGAGCACAAATTTTCTTTCAATGTATTAAAAGCAAGTTCTTATACCTCATTCCACTTAAATTCAACATCCTTTTTAATTATTTTAATCAATAGCGCAGCAATGGTACTAAAATCTTTCACAAAATGCCTATCGCACATCACCAACATGCTTAGGAGTAGGCCGATCTTTAATAGCCTTATTTTCCTCCTCATCAACATACACACCACGGGCAGAAATAACAAAGCCAAGAAAAGCAACTTTATCCATGCAAAAAGAATACTTTTTAAGTTTAGCATATAGTTTTTCACGCCTAAGTGCTTCTGGTATAGATTTAAGATGCATGATATGCTCATCAAGGCCTTTGCTATAAACCAGGATGTCATCAAAGTATACAACCACAAACTTGCCAATAAAATCACGTAAAACATGGTTCATTAATCTCATGAAAGTGCTAGGTGCATTTGTCAGACCAAATGGAATGACCATCCACTCATATAGACCATATTTCGTTTTAAAGGTTGTTTTCCACTCATGCCTTACTTTCATTCTAATCTGATGATAACCACTCTTGAGATCAATTTTGTAAAGAAACAAGCACCATGTAAATCATCAAGCAAATCATCTAACCTAGGAATGGGGTTGCGATACTTTACCGTTATCTTATTTATTGCCCTACAATCCACACACATACGCCAAATTCCATCTTTCTTTGACACCAATAGCACTGGAACTGCGCATGGGCTTAGACTTTCTCTCACGTGCTCCCTCTCAAGCAACTCCTTCACTTGCCTTTGAAGCTCCTTTGTCTCCTCAAGATTACTCTTATAGGTTAGGTGATTTGGAATTTGAACTCCTAGTAGAAATCAATCTAATGTTCGATACCCCTCAATGGTGGTAATCCCTTAGGCAACTCATCTGGAAAGACATCAGAGTATTCCTACAAAACAAGTTGCACAACACTAGGCAAAGAAGGGTCAAGGTTAGTCTCATTATAAAACAACTCCTTATACATAAGCAAAATCTATGGTTTCTGCGTGTACATGAGCTTCCTCAACTCTTTTTCTTTTGCAAAGAAAGTACTCTTTTTTTCCCACTCTTCTTTTCACCCTTTTCTCTTTTTTCAATTACGCTACTCTCTTTCTTTTGCTCAATAGTGCAATTACTCTCAGTTGGGCCTTTTTTCTTATTTTCTTGAATGGCCTCTTTTTCTTTTTTTCTTTTTAAATTCTCAGCCTCTTTAAGTTTCTATTCTTCCATGGCTTTTGCAAGTCTTAAATGATCCTCATAAACTTCTCTTAGTGAAAGAGGCGCTAATGTGAAGTGTTTCTTGCCCATCTTGAATGAATACCTATTTTTGAATCCATCATGCACTACACGTCTATCATATTGCCATGGTCTCCCCAATAGTAAATGATCAGCATGCATAGGAACTACATCACACAACACTTCATCATAATATCTCCCAATTGAGAATGCCACTAGCACTTGCTTGTTCACCCTAACCTCTCCACAGTCATTAAGCCATTGCAACTTATAAGGACTAGAGTGCTTAATGAGACACAGCCCTAATTTCTTAATCAAAACCGTGCTTGCGACATTGGTGTAACTACCTCCATCAATTATTAAACTGCATATCTTACCCTTAATTAAACATCTGGTGTGGAATATGTTCTCCCTTAGTTCATCAAGCCCTATCTTTTCTTGTGCATTAAGAGCTCGCCTTACTACTAGTGGTTCGGCTTGGATTGGTTGCTCAACTTCTTCATTAGTGTAATCCTCCAACTCAGGCATATCACCTCCATCACTATCTTCTGATTCAATTATCCCATCCTGCAAATACACGGGCCCTGTTTGGCAAACTGCTGATTGCATTAGCTGTTAGCTGATTCTATCAGCTGATTTGACCAGCAGATTGCACTAGTTGTTTGCTAGAGATGTTTAGTAAAATTAGTTGTTTAGTATTAGTTGTTTATGTGTAAAATGACTTATAAAGACATAACTTTAAAAAAAATTATAAGGGTATGAATATTATATATCTTAATCTTTCGTTAAATATTCTTATAGGAATTTAAATTTTAGATATTTAATTCTAAAAAAATTAAGTTTATAAATTTAATAAAAAACATAGAAAATTTAATTATTATTATTATTATTATTGAATCCTTTGGTTAGCTAAAAATATTATTATACTACTTAATATAAGTAATGTAAATAAGGTAAAACAATAAGATGATTTTTTATAATTTTATTTATTAAAAATAAAACCAATCAAATAACTATTAATTACTTATCTAAAATAAGTTATAAATTAAATAAGAAATTGATCATATTATTTATCAATTTTATTAATTAATAGAATACTTAATTTACTATCTTATTAAATGATTATTCCCAACTTTGTTATGTCTGCGTTTCATGTCATTTGCTGCTGTCTTTAGTAACATCTGGAGCTTGTGATAAGGTAATACGACAGAGTTTAATAAACTTGCTTCTGACTTTGTATTAAACGATTGTGTTTTGTATTTAAGCTCTTCAGACATGTAAGTGGTCTCCACGTGTTTTAGGCTATAGTCTTCAGCTGATAGATGCTTCCAGAATGGTATCTTTCTTCTCTCTTCGAAACCCTCTCAGACACCATCACACACTTCACTTCTGTTCTTCAATCTCTACTTGCATTTCTGTTGAATCTGAGTGAAGTTAGTGGAGTATTAGGTGATTTTCATCACATTAATTTATTCTCCCTTTAAGGTCTTCCCATTTGTCGGTTGTTCCTTATTTCTACTACTGTGCTTGTCTATCCTTGGGATTTATTGCCTGCGTTTTGCATTTATTTTATTGGGTTTTGTGATTAAACTCACCAGGGGTTTGGAAGCCACTGGTGGAGTGTCTCATTTCGCCACAGGTGATGGTTAAATGGCAACGCTGCCATTGGTAAGATCACGATGGGCGATTAAACGCCTATGGATGACGCAGCAGACGAAGCGATGCGAAGCGACGATGGAGACCAGTCGGCGGCAGGGAGGCAGTAGTGAGGAGAAAAACAGAGATAAATGTAACGAGGGAAAAATGAAGATTTGGCCAAAAAAATATTAGCTGGTGGGAGAAAATGCTCCTAGAGAGGAGCTGGTTGAAAATCAGCGGGTTGGGTTGAATCAGCCAACCTAACCAGCTCTTCACCAAACAACCTTATAAGCTTTTTCTTAAAGTCAATAAGCTAAAGTGGGTTGACTAGCTAAAAAAGAGCTGATCAGCTCTTCACCAAACAAGGCCTAGGTCATCTGCAAAACATAAGCTGGTTAGTGAAAGCAACTTACACCTGGTATGGAACTTGAAGTTTGGAGTCGAGGAGATCTTATGTTTCAGCATGAGGGTAAGAGCCTCTATGTAGATTAGAAATAGGTAAGGGAAAAGATGATTCCCTTGCCTAAGTCCCCTTTTGCCTTTAAACAACTCAGTGGGACTCCCATTGATCATGAGCCCAAAGGAAACCGTAGAGATACACTCTTTTATCCAACTGATACAAATCTGAGGGAAACACATAACTTCCATAATCTGCAGTAAAAAAAACCCCAACTAACACTATCAAATGCTTTATGGAGATTAACTTTTAATGTGCAATTATGAGGGATGATGTTGTCACCAATATTCTGTTTGCTTAAGAATGCTCCTTGATTTTCACTGATGATGTAGTATAGCACAGATTTCAGTCTGTTAGCCAGTATTTTAGCAATAATCTTGTAGCTGACGTTAGTCATGAGATAAGCCTAAAATCGCTCCATGTAGTAGTGTTATGAGTTTTTAGGATCAAGCACAAGGAAGTCTTGTTGATCTCTTTGAGGATTACTCTTTTTTGAAAAATTCACACACTGCTTCTTTCGTAATATTCCCTGTTGTATTCCAAGTTTTCTGATAGAAGAATCCATTCAGTTCATCTGGTCCAGGAGCCTTCGAGCCATTCATTTTAAAAACCACTACTTCTATCTCTTGATCCGTGACCTGCTTGATTAAAGGATCCACTTGATCTTTAGGAATTTTAGTAAAAATGAACTTCCTGTGATCCTCACTACAAAAGCTAGTATTACCCTCAGATCCTAGGATCTTTTGGAAGTGTTTCAAAACATCTTGGGCAATTTCAACTTGCTCATACAAGATCTCCCCTGATTCTATTTTTGTCGAAATGATCCCATTGACATTTCTCCTAGCCTTAATGGTGTTGAAGAAGAATCTAGTGCATCTGTCTCCTTCCCTAATCCAGTTGACTCTGGACCGTTGTTTTAATAAAGAGCAGTGGTTATCAACTGCTTGCATGTAGGACTTCAAGGCTTCCTTCTCCTCCTTCGCAATAATATCATTAGTAGGATTATTAGCCAATGCTTTCTGTAAAAGTGAGAGTTGATGCCTAGTAGTTCCTAGCCCTTGCATTGTGCTAGGACCTCTACTTCCATTTACTATCTTCAATTCCTACTTTATAGCCTTTAGTTTTTGCAAACAGATTAATTGTTTAGTACCTATTACTTCTACCTCCATTCCCTTGCTGACTGCTTCTCGGAAACCTTCTACATTGATTAGGAAATTGTTAAACCTGAAAGGGTGTTTCAAATAAACCTTTTTGAATAGATTGATCACCTTAATCGAGGTATGGTCCTATAATCCTGAGTCTAAAAACATGACTTTACTATTTGGAAAGGTAGTTAACCATTCCACATTCACAAAGCCCTATCTAATTTCTTTTTGGTGAACCAAATAGAGCTCTGCTTGTTGCTCCAAGTAAATCCATGCCCCTCATATTTGAAGTCAGAAATTTTCACATCTTTGGTGCAATCTAGCAATTCAATATTGTAGTTTTGCAAGTTACAATTCCGTTCAGCTTTAGAATGGTATATAGTAGAGTTGAAATCAGCACTTATGATCCATAGACCACTAGCTATTCCTTTACGTGTTCTCTAGAATTCCATAGGCCCCTTCTTTGAAAAGCAGTATTATGACCATAGACAAAGTATGCTCCATTGTGAAAGTCATTTTTGTATGCATAAATTGCTCACCTACTTCCAAAACCTCCACCTCTATAAACTCCTCATCATAGACTAAGATGATTCTTCCATACCCATGGTACTGGTGATTAGATTTTATCTTCCACTGACTCCCAAAACAATCTAATTTATTAAGGTTCACAAGTCTGATTTTTGTTTCTAAAAGACAAAATAATTTAGGCTTCTCATATCGGACAAACTCCTTCAAGGCATTAAGCTTTAAAGAGTTATTTATTCCTCTAACATTCTAAACTAGAAAGGTCATGTAAAAATAATTTTACCTTTTGAGCTTTTCCTACTGCTCCAATTGTTTTTTCTAGTTTGTACTTGCTCAGTCTTTTCCCCATGATTTTCCACCTAATGCAAAAGATCTAGTTATTGTGGCCCTTGGGTGGCGGCCTGTTGTTGACCTCCTAGGGGATTTCCATTCTACAACCCTACTTCATCTGTAATACAGTTATCCATTTTTGCCCCACCCTTTATTTGTTGTGTTATTATATTCAACCATATATGTTGTTGATCCTCAACATTATGTTCAATTTGATCCCCTTTAGTCGTATAAAGTTGATTTCTATCTACTTGAATATCCAATTCCTGATCCAACGATATCCTTTTTTGCACTTCAAGTTCTTTAGTTTATGTTTTCCCCTTTGTATTATTCTCATATATTCCCATCAATTCTCCGTAGTCTCCCCTGACAAAGACTTTCCCTGTTGGTTTCCATGTTTTTCCCTAAATTTGTAGGAAGGTTTCCAATGATAAGTCACCATGACTTTATCCTTCTTTAGAGAATTTCCATCTGCTAACCTTAAGATGGGAATATAATCTTCCATCTCCTTTGAAATATCCATGCTCACACATAATCTAGTATAACCAACCCGTTTCCTCAATGTTGTATTCTCATCCATGTAAATTGGTTTGCCTAAAAAGCTAGCTAACAAGCTTAGGCCCTTAGTGGTCCAATATTCCAATGGAATATTGTGGATGTTCACCCATAGGGGTATGTTCTTAACTTTAATTTTCTCTAGTTCCATAACAGACTGCCAATTTTGGAGAAATAATGGAAGCTGTGAGATGTGTCATGGTCCTTCTTCTATCACTTTTTAAGCTTCTGTTTTTGCGCTAAATGTAAAAATGATGTCATTTTCTGTTAGCATTACCTCTTGTATGTCTCTTCCTTTCCAATTTCTTTGAACCCTTGCTTATATTATAGGAAATGACGAGTGCTTATCTATGAAGAAGCCAATGATCGTTGCTTCCCAAGTTTTTGCTCCCTCCTTCAAGATGTCAAGACTTGGGGCCACCATCAACTTCCCATCAACTTCCACTGGGGGACTGTAGAAAAGGGAGGATTCAGAACTTTCCCCTACAACTTGTTTCCAGGTTCTCTTGGTTCCTTCAATGTTCTGGTAAGCTGTTGTGGTTGGTTTAGGTGTGTTTGGATGAGTATCTGATGTGGGTGCTTGCTTCCAGATATTGGGAGCAAGCCCTGCAGGGTTCTGGAAAGCAGGGGACTTGATGGAGGATGCAGATGAAGGGGAATGGATATTAGGTTTAGTGTTAGCAAGTGGCAGGTTTGGGGGTGATTCAGTAGAGGAGGAAGGTGAATTACATAAGGGTAAATGGGAAAATCAGGGAGGTTGTGAGGAGTGAGGTTAGACATTTTGAGAAATAAGCCTAAATTTGGCAA
This sequence comes from Erythroxylum roraimae, assembly GCA_027568915.1. Taxonomy (NCBI): domain Eukaryota; kingdom Viridiplantae; phylum Streptophyta; class Magnoliopsida; order Malpighiales; family Erythroxylaceae; genus Erythroxylum; species Erythroxylum roraimae. Next base: position 5,403 of record JAOSBL010145298.1, on the reverse strand, counting down.
GGAAGCAGCAGTGCAGGGAATGGGGCAGGAAATGTTGGTCTATAAATGGTAATGTGAAGAAGGCGGAAAAAGATTTTGAGAAAGAAGGACAACACTACCCCTAGTCTAAAGTAGGTGCAGTAAGAAAGATGGAGGAAAGAGAAAGGCTGATTTGCAGATGAACAAGATTGAAAATGAAGAAGAGAGAGCTTCAACCGGAGGAGCAGAGTCGGGGGAGGAGGATGAAGGTGAGAGGCTCAATTTGAGCTCAATGAGAAGCAAAGTTGCAGAAGCGATTAGGGCGTTTTTGTGGGAATAGAAGAAAGACAGGAAGACAAGGTAGTGATGCAGACGAAGTACAACAAGAATGCAGCTTTTTATAAATGTCAACATTTTATTTAATGACTATTATATTTTAAGGTAATTCTATACTAAAATTGTGAAAAATAACTGGCAATTTATTTATAGATCTTTACTTAAAAAGAATTCCAAATGAATTATAGAAGTGTGGAAGAATAAAATTTGAACATTTTATACATTAAATACATATATTATATTCTTTATAACATTATTAGTAGTAAAAGTGAATTTAATACAAAACTAGATTAAGGTATATTTTTAAATGAATAAAAGATATAAACCCCTTTAAAGTTTTTATAAAAGTTTAAATAAGTTCTTATAACATTTAAAAGTTAACATTTAAGTTGCAATTTTATATAAAAGAAAACTACTACTCAGATCAAAATTAGTAACAAAATTAGACATGATATGTGAGCTTTGTCTTAGTGAAAATGAAAACCTTGATAGTCTATGTTTCAAGCGTAAATTCTCCTCAGTCTCATATTCAATATTATATAGCTATTTAGCTTAAAATGTAGTTGTCTTAACTGGTATGATATAGTTTGTTGGGCATCATAATAAAATTTCATACCAAAGGTGATCAAATAATGTTTAAATTGGTGTTTAGTGCTCTGATCTACTTTATATGGACCAATAGAAACAAATGCTTATTTGGAAAGGATTCAGTCTACATTGAGAATTCACTCCAAAACTTGCTGAACAAAGTGAGGAAAGCTAATATAGCTTATGACATGTTAAACACATTGAGTCCCCAATTGCTTAATTTATGGAACCTATAATTCTGAAGCATAACTATTAAGAAAGCTCCTCTTCATCTACCATATATTCTCGATTGGAACTCCTTAAATTTCAATTTGGAGTTATGAGTTATATTGTATCATTGTAGCTCTTGTGTCCTTTATTCACACTTAGTCAGGTGTTTAAGCCTTATAATCCTTGACTTCATTGGCTTTAGAGTTTATTAATGCATTTTACTTAACTTTCAAAATTTTACAATTAAGAACAACATATTTAAATCTTAGATAAAGAAGTAATTGATTTTTTCAATTAACTCCTAAAGTTTTTCCTATTGTAGAAGTAAGGATTTACAATTATTGAATGAATAAGTTAGTCTCTAAAGATTTACTTATAACCAAAAAACTTTAGCATTTATCCATAATATCCTCAAAAAATTGTGTGACAATTAGGATATGATGACATTATTGTTAAATCTATTATGGTTATTATGTTTTTATCTAAACAAAGGTTTTTGTGTTGAAGTGACTTTAATAAAGCTTTTAATTAAATTAAATGGGTATTCTTAATTAAAGTTATAAAGGCATTTGGCTTCTCCTTAAAATTCATCAACTAGATCCACTAATGTATTATCACCACATCCTTTAATGTCCTCATTAATGGAGAGCCTATAGATCAATTCAAGGGAGCAAGAGTTTCAAGGAAAGGGGATCAATTCAAGGGAGCAAGAGTTTTAAGGAAAGGGGGATCCTCTTTCTCCTTACATTTGTTGCATGCCCTTTTAAGGATTACTAAGAGAAATATTAATCTTACAAAGTATTTTTAGTTTCATTATGAATGTTCTAAACTTCAACTTTTCAATCTTACTTTTATAGAAGATATTATGATATTTTGTAATGTTGACATGAATTAGCAACCACACTGGCTAGTATTTTAGGCCTCTACTTATATAAGCTCCTTTTAAATACCTTAGGATACCTATAATCACTTCAACAATAACTTAACAAGATTGTTAACCCCTAATTGATGTTATTAACAAAAGAGTTGGTAGATGGAAGAATAACTTCCTCCCAATGGTAGGGAGACTTCAGCTCATCAAATAAGCTCTATTTAGCTTGCAATTTTCACTAGTGTTGCCACCTATTGCTCCTTACCAAAGTCAATAAGGACATTGAAAGTCTCATAACAAATCGATAGCTCTTATGTTGAAATATTCAAATAAATTTATCCTAAATTACTTTAAGATGATTTTGTTTGGTCCCATACTAATCTTTACAAGGATTCTTTTATCTTTTGGCTGGAAATTAAAGAGCATCTTAACACTAGTGACAAGTTATATTTTGGTACACCTTGCTGTCAAGCTTGCCCTCCTTGTAATAAACACCTAAGAACTGGAATCATCTATTCTTTAAGTGAAGCTTTTTCAGGGTCACTTGGTTACAAATTCTTCAGCTTTGTAATCTATATTGTGATGATGTTAATTGGAGACAAACCATAGCTTAGGCTAGCACCTTCAGGTTTAGAGCTAAGGAAGTTATAAGGGTCCTTAGAGTTGCTTTTAGTTGCATAGTCTATACCATTTAGATGGAAGGAAACACTAGGATTTTCTTTAATTTAGGCAAGGATAAACACCCCTTCATGAGAAATACCACATCCTAGAAGTGATTTTTTCTAGGCTTTATACATCATAAGTTAGTGAAAGCATAGCATGAAATTGATGCATATAGGAGGCAAGTTCTCAAGCTTCTTAGAACATAACATGGTACTCATGCTAGGTAATGGAGGGATCTTCAACTATATTCCTCTTCTCTACTTACGATCATAATTTTCTTTCCCTTATAATATTTCAGTTAGTGAGTGCTTTGGCAAGCTAGGAATAGTGATTTTTCTTATGACTTATGCTTATAAGTTGTACACTTGGTTCACATACCTCAAGGTTTGATTATTAATCAAATTTTCCATTTTCAGAAAATGATTGTTTATTAGATAGATGTTAACACTAACAATTAATCTTTAAACACCACAAAATTAGTAATTAGTTCATTTTCATAAAAATCATAAAGATTTATTTAAATCTTTTACAATTTTAAAAAATATAAAGTCAAGAAGAATTTCTCATAGTTTTAATCAACGAACTCTAATTATAAAAGAATCAATTAGTTTACTCTTCGTGAAACTAACTCATAAAAATTACAAGTTTAGATGATGGAGAGAAAAAATGAGTTTGATTTAAAGTTGTACACTCGATTCTAACTAAATGAGTCAATTTAATGTATACTTAAAAGTTATACACTCAATTCTGAAGTAAAGTGAAAATTTACTTGCAATAAAGACTAAAAAAGGTAGGATTTTAAAAAAAGGTAAGTTGATTCCCTTTTGTAGGTGTACTCGAAAATTTAATAGATATTATAGGATTGGAACTATGGGAAGTTCAAAGTTGAATAGTGCATTCCATTTAATAGATAATTTCTATTTTTGAAGATATGGTGAACTTCAAAAAAATGGTTGATCTTAAAAAAGGTCAATAGAGAAAACAAACTTCGTTAAGAATATTCTTCATATTCTCACAATAGGTCCCATGTCTATTTTTTGGTAAACAGGTCCCATGTCTATTGGACAACATTTTGCACTCAAATTGAATAGAAATGTAAGCACAAAGATAGGCATATATATATAAATGTACATTCTCGCATAAAATGAAATCATATATATCTTTTCTTAAACACAACCCTTTCCAACTACCCAACCTACAATATAACAAGATCAAATGATACCAAAAAAAAATAACAATACAATTTATAGAATTGTAGAAAAGTAAATTCATAATCATATGATTATGAATCCTTACACATAATATATTATGCAATTTTGAGCTTAAAAAGATAATCACTCTCTAAAAAATTAAAAATCTAAGAACTAAATTAGTTTGAACCTTTTTTACTATAGTTACCGTATTTGTCGCTAATGTTCCATGACTATTTCGTAGCACGCTCTAAACAAAAAGGATTGAGCAAAGATTAATTTATAGATTAATGAGTCGTCAGTTTAAAGAAAGATAGGCAAAAACATACTCCCTCCGATTCATAATAAGTGTCGTTTTAGAGGATTTTTAATTGTTCAAAATAAGTGTCGTTTGTGACTTTTTATGCATATTTATAATTTTACTTCCAAAATTACCCTTTAATTTCTCTCACTTCTTAATTACACAAGTTATACAGATTATATTTTCAAGGCACTTTAACATGTAATTAATAAGGGTATATCAAATATTTCATTAATTAATAAATGTGCATTTCTCTAAAACGACACTTATTATGAATCGGAGGGAGTAAAAGAGAAAGGGTAAAGGGCTCGAGATTCTAATTGAAAAGTAAGGAAGGTGTTAGGTAGTAGTTAGATAAGTCTATAATTGTTTTTAAATGTTAGGTAATTTTAAGATAAAACTTTATAAATGAATAACCTTTCTTCTAGAAAACTTGGAAAAGTAAAAGAAAACCTGATTTGCGATTTACAAATATGTATGGTTATATACAACTTTTAAATGAGACGATGAATTGATTTTTGGCCAAATACTTGGTTATTCTATTTTAATATTTGTGAAATTAGCAGTCGTTATTTTTTAAATGTGTGGTTATTTTATTTTAACATCCATAAAATTAGCAGCCGTTATTTTTTTAGTGTGCTCCGGATAAATCAGATTTTCATTCTTAAAAATTCATAAATAATATATAACATGTTATAATTGAATGCAAGGGTAAGTTGTAACTATTTTCAACTACCGTATATTGCGGCCTCCTTCACCTGTAGTCCCTTGGTATAAGATGGTCTGGTCCAACTCTAGTCTTCCCCGTTGCTCCTTTATTTTGTGGCTGGCTTTTCTGCAGAGGCTTCCCACCCGAGACAACCTTTCCTTCCTCTCTATTCCTAACCATTGTTCCCTGTGTCTCTCAGCAAATGAATTCGTAGACCATTTATTCTTTGCCTGTTCTTTTTCCAATTCTATTTGGGACCATTGTCTCTCTCATTTCAATTTGGTCACTCCTTCCCCTTACAATCTTTCCACTATCCTGTCCTGGTTCTTAGCGGTTTCCAGTACTAGACCTTACTTTCCTTTACTTCTCTCCACAACTGTTTACCACATCTGGAAGGAACGAAATGCTCGAACTTTCAAGAATGAAGCCTGGCGGAGGAGAGAGTGCTTTCTGGCGTAATCTCCCATGTTAGGGAACAGCTTAGCCTATACACCGAGAGAAGGTAATATAGCTTAGCCCAGTGATTTAACAGGTTATCTGCTGAGTTGTTTTTTCAGGTCACTATCGTAGAGTTTCC
>JAOSBL010144988.1:0-13586 GCA_027568915.1 Erythroxylum roraimae | reverse complement strand
ATTAGAAAGATACAAACTTTAACCAATCAATCAAAACCATAGGCATCATACAGTGTAATTAAAATGAATAATTACACCCATCAAACACACTTCCAATTTCCTCATTTTGTAATCCACATTCCAAAAAGGAACAGATATTTCAAGAACAACAACAAGAAAAATGCAACAGATCACCTGAAACCCTACCGCATCCTTCCTACTCCTCCTCTCACTAACTCCATCAACTTCGGTCTCCGGCAGCTGCAATCGCCACAACCCGGCGGAAAGCTTCCTCGCTGACACAGCTGTAACACTTCTCCGGCGACCTCTCCCACCACATTTTTTCTTGTCCTCCTCCACCTCAAGACTCTTTTCATCATCAACATTTGCCACTCTATCTTCGATCTTCCATTTCGACAACGGCGTTTCGGGTCTGCTCCTCCTCCCAGCCGGAGCTCCGACTCTCTTCAACCGGATGAAACGCGGGTTCCGTGTCTTCCGGTGAGGCTTGAGCGAGGTTATGAGATCTGAATGAGTAGGCGGGATTAAGAGCTTGGAAGTGAAGGAGGATGGTGGAAATGCGGAGGCAGAATTCTGGTCTCCGGTGTGCTTCATTTCTCAAAGGGACAAGAGCCCATTTAGCTCACAATCCAACTAAGAACAGAGCTCGCAGCTTTTTACCAGTGTGTCTTGTGTTTTGTGTGAGAAATGGGAAGTGGAAGAGTACCGAGAAACCGAGAAAGAGACATTAGTCAGCAGCTAGAGACACAGCGTAGACAGACACATACGGATACGTATATGTGCGTGTAAGGAAATTGCTTTTCAGTTGTCAACTTATCTTAGAAAACTATAATCATTGTACTTGTGAATAGAAATGAAATTATTAATTAATTGTGTTTCGTATGTTAGATTAATTAGTATTTGGTATTATAATTTAGTAAAATCATTTTTAGTAATTTAATAAACCACTATTTAGTCAGGGCAGAAAGGCATCCAAGAGAATGTCCACGTGGCAATGACGGCTTTATATCCAAACATATAACAAAATAACATATGCTTTTGTGATTAGGCGACAGAAATGTGCCAACATGGGTGTTACATCGTATTATGAGCCTCACGAGTTCGATAACATAGATTTGGTCTTTCCTAGATTCTAAAGAAATTAGAATCCCTCTAATTGCCTAATCAATAACACTTTAATAGGCCATTAAAGCAACATTTTTTTGGGTTAAAAGTTATCGACATTTTCGAGCACTGACGTTCCTTGACCATGATGGCCTGTAAAAATAGCTCTAGATATTGGTGATCTTTGTTTGGTTGTGGTTGGATTCTGATTCTGATTCTGAGACAACGGCTGCCTTATAGGCAGATAGGTCTTGGTTCTTTCCTTCACATGTGAGGCCCATCCGCGTCTTTTGTAGTGTCGAAGTTTTACTAAAACTAGAGTAGTGTGCTCGATTGTATGGGGTAGGGACCTGAGTTTTGCAAGAAAAGAACGTAGACGGACTTATGCACGGCATTGGTTCATTTGAAGTTGCGTTCCTTTATTCTGTACCTTTTGGTTTCATAAAGGGACTGCACTGATGTTTCTGTTCATTTTCACGACCTTTCTGGATAGAATAACAATAATTGCATAATATACTTCGTATCAGAATCAACACTAAAACCCTAGCTAGCTAGTTGTAAGATGCAAGTCGTTATATATATATACACGTTTTAAATATATTTAAAATAAATGAGTTTTAAAAGAATTTGTTGGAGATGTATAAAGTGAAATTAACCTAAAAATGTATGATAAATTTTTCTCAAACTACAATATTTGCTTTTGAATAATAACATGGTTGATGTCAAAATGAACATAATCAAATTCTATCTTTTATGGTAACTTTTACGATCTATTTTATATATTCCTTATTTAATTTTAGCATTTTAAATTGGACATATAAGATAATTTAAATTATTATATGGATTGAAGAATTTAAAAGAATGAGATTACCATGTTGATATTGGAATTAATCATATGGCGGGACACCTGCAAAATTGGGATGTTACTGTTGCGGTAAATATAGTGGTGTTGCAATGGAATTCTAGGTGGTTGCATGGTTTAATAAGGATTCTTACCATATAAGGGAGGTGTACGTCAATACGTCAATGGGTTGTTGCGTTTTGGTTATTGGAATATTGTAAACTGCGTGGTCAAGATGGACTTGGTTGAGTTGGAGTCATATACGTACATAAGCGGCTGGAATGAATCTCCACAATTGGTGTTTTAATTAATCTTCATAGTTGGTGTTTTAATAGAAGTCTATTAAAACACGTCAGAGGAAGAAACCTTGTTGCGTGGTTGTTGCTGTGAAGTGGATGTCACGTGTATGTGTGGAAAAAGGCTGCTGGTGGCCCATAATGTGGTAACAAGCCTAATAACGTACCGTTGCTAGTCTTACGGTGTTTTTCGTGTGTGCGTTGGTGAGACAATTTGGAAGAGGCTCAGTGGTTATATCATACAGTGACGAACGTATCTTTTCGTATGAGCCATGGTGAAGTTGAGTTATGAGAATAGCGTTGCACACATTTTGATTTGATGATACAGTGAAGCTCATCTTCGGTGAAGTGGGTATTGCTATAAATTGAAGGAACACTGTGAACTATTTTTCTGTGAAGAAAGAGTGATCTATGGTGGAGAATTTCAGCTAGGTTATTTCAAGAAGATAAAAGATAAAGGGAAGTCTTTCTTATGTCTCAAGAATTTTATTGTTTGATTATCAGTTGATTAAATACTTGAGCTATTTTTATTTATTATTGTTTTGAGTGAGAGTAGTTAGAAAAATCCTCTGATGAGGTTAACACGAGTCGGTCGTGTTATCGGGTGTGAAAATCTTTCACGGTAGTGAAGTTGTGAGATAGTTATAAAGATTGAGCGGTGTTGCTTTAGGGTGATCTTGTGTAAATCTATTGAACATCTATGAAAGTTATTAATCTGGGTGAGAGCCCCGCAAACGTAGGCAAGGTGTGCCGAACTGCGTTACCAAATTTTTGGTATTTTTATTATTTCAGTCTTGCTTGCTTTTATTTTTTTCTGTGCTAAAGAAGTTCGCAAAACAATTAACCCCCTTCGATTTTTCAATTGGTATCAGAGAGGGTCACCGATTCAAAATTTGGTAGCAAGTTAGTGCAGATCCTAGTTTTGCAAATATGGCTACAAGATAGGGTGCCTCAATCACCAGATCACCACTACTGGATGGGTTTAACTATCCTGCATGGAAATCATGGATGAAATTCTTTATCAAGACACGAGAGCTTGGCATTCGGTAATACATGGGTGGACGCATCCAATAGTCACTGATGATAAAGGAGAGATAGTTCAAAAAGATCCTTCTGAATGGATAAGAGCAAAAGAAGAAAGTTCACTTGGAAATTTACAAGCAATGCATGCGATATTTAGTGCTGTTGATGATGGACGCTTTTCAAAGATTTCAACTTGTGAATCAACAAAAGAAGCGTGGGATGCCTTGCAAACTATTCATGAAGGATCAAAATCCGTGATAGCATCGAAATTACAGATGTTAGTTGTGCGGTTTGAAGAGCTGAAGATGGATGATAATGAGACTATTGAAGATTTTCATGTAAGATTGAGAGATATAGCCAATCAAGCTCATCAACTGGGAAAGAAATACTGCAACGTGAAATTAGTAAAAAAAAACGCTAAAATCGCTACCTCCAAGGTTTATTATGAAAATTCTAGCAATAGAGGAGGCCCACAACATTGACAATCTATCATTGGAAAAAGTTATTGGAATCCTTACAAACTTCGAGATGAATCTTTTAAGAGGTAAGCAAGAAAGAAGCAAAGGATTGGCACTACAGGTGGAAACTAGAAAGAATGTGAATGATGTGGAAGATGAATAAGATGAAAATGAAGACATGGCACTACTCATATGAAATTTTGGTAAATGGCTGAAAAGAATGAAGAAGGACAGACCTGACTTTAGACAATATGACAGAAGTTCATCAAGTAACAATCCAAGACAACAAGTCAAGAAACAAAAGGGTGAACGGAAGGCAAAAAGAATTGAATGTCATGAATGTCAAGGTTTCGGACACATTCAATCCGAATGTGCCAATACTTTGAAGAAGAAAAAAGGAAAGTCCTTTACAAGCACCTGGAGTAAGAATGATTCCGTGAGTGAATGTGGTAGCGAAGAGGAAATAGCGAATGGGGCTACGTTGGTTGCCTTACATAGCAAAACTCCAGTTACTTGCTTAACAGTAACTGAGAAGGAAGTAAGTGATGGAAGAAAAGGGGGAAAATCAGAAAATTTCGATAACAATCCAGCTCAAGATTCAATTTCAGATTATGATAGTGACGGAAGTGGCCTAGATGATAAAGAAGGGAATATTTACGAGGATTACAAAGCTATGTATGAAAAATGGATAAAAACGAGTAAAAAGAAAGAAAGATTGAAGGAAGATAATCTTTCTATGAAGATCATCATACAAGAGTTAGAAAAGAAGCTATTGTTGACGTCGAATGAGCTTGGTGAAGCTAGAATGAAATTGATAAGTATTGAAAAGGGATTGAGAATGTTGAATGGAGGCACGAAAAAATTAGATAAGTTGATAGAAACCGATAAGGTTAAAGGGAATTTCAAAGGCATAGGCTATAAAGGTGAGTGCTCGAAAGTTAATGAAGAAAATTTTGATATGTTTAGATTAGCCAAAGAGGTAGAAGCATCGAAAAAGAATCGAAGATTTATACCCATATGTCATTTTTGTGGAGTTGCTGGGCATATAAGGCCAAGATGTTATCAGTTGCTACAGATGTTGTTTCAAAGAAAACAAAGTCAAAAAAGTATACATCTTCCATAAAAAATTCAACATCAACCTTCAGCACCAAAATTTTCTTGGGTAAAAAGAAGTGAATTGCAAGCTCTCATAGTTTGTACATCAATGAAGGCAACTTTGCAACATGGTTGGTATTTTGATAGTGGATACTCACACCAAATGACGGGTGAAAAGGCTTACTTAACTGACTATCAGAATTGTATAGATGGCTATGTGACTTTCGGAGATGGAAAGAAAGCTTCTGTGATCAGTAGAGGAACATTATGCGTCGATAGTTTGCCTCCTCTCAAGAATGTGCTTCATGTCGATGGATTAAAAGCAAATTTGGTAAGTATAAGCCAACTTTGTGATGATAGTTTGCAAGTTAAATTTACAACTGATGAATGCAGGGTACTTATCGAACAAGGCAAATGTATCGTGAGCAGAAAGCGATCAACCGACAATTGCTACATGTTGCAAGTCATGACTACGTGTAAGTCAGCTACTCGTGAGAATGACATTGATTTGTGGCATCAAAAGCTTGGGCACATAAATTTTTATCTCATCAGTAAATTGACAAAATTAATTTGCAGTGCATGTCAAATGGGAAAATAACTAAGAGTGCTACACAAAAAGGTTAGACATGTTACCTCATCTCGCATACTTTAATTGATTCACATGGATTTAGTTGGTCCAACACAACATGAGAGCATTAGCGGAATGAGATACTTTCTAACTTGTGTTGATGATTATTTGAGATATACTTGGGTATCATTCTTGAAAGAAAAATTAGATGCTTTAAAGGCTTTTAGAAGCTTATGTGTGAAGGTCACGAATATGAAAATTTTGACTATATTGAGAATTCGATCGAATCACGGAAGAGAATTTGGGAATACAAGCTTTAATGATTTTTTTGATGAGTATGGCATTACAAAAGAATTTTCAGCACCCAAAACTTCACAACAAAATGGAGTTACCGAGAGGAAAAATAGAACACTTCAAAAAATGGCCAGATCTATGTTGAATGGAAGTAAAATGTCTAAGCGATTTTGAGCTGAAGCGGTTAACACAGCATGCTACATATGTAACAGAGTGTATCTTCGAAGCTTTCTGAACAAGACGTCGTATGAACTTTAGAAGGGAAAGAAACCAGATATAGGTTACTTTCATATTTTCGAAAGCAAGTGCTATATTCTAAGAGATCGAGAACAACTTGGAAAATTCGAGAGCAAAAGTGATGAAGGAGTTTTCATTGGCTATTCAACTCAAAGTAAAGCCTATCAAGAATACAATCAAAGAACAAAAATGGTGTACGAATCCATAAATGTTGTGATAGATGATGTATCTTTGTTAAATGGTCAAGTGGCAGAAGAGAAACAAAGTAATCAACCATCCTAATCAGCTCAAACAAGCAATGAGACAATAGTGAAGAATTGCCCATATTTGCAGTTAGTTACTGCTGAAAAAATAACTGCAGGAATTGATTTGCAGTTAGTTACTACTGAGGAAGTAACTGCACGAACTAAAGAACTTTTAGTTACTTTGGATCATGAATCAACCAAAACACTAGAAACTGATCTGAACCGAGGTTCTTCATCTCGAATCTGAAGAAATCATCCAACAGAAAATGTGATTGGAGATATGAGCGAAAGAAGAAAAACAAAAGAAAGAAAAGGGTTGATTATCGAGAACTTGTAGGATACTTGTGCTACACATCCTCATTCGAACCAAAGAACGTTAAAGAAGCACTACAAGATGAGTTCTGGACAGCAGTTATGCAAGAAGAGTTAATTCAGTTTGCGCGGAATGATGTATGGGAATTAGTGCCAAGACCACCAGATACTAATGTAATTAGCACAAAATGGATGTTTCGGAATAAAATAGATGAAAAGGGTAATGTTACCAGAAATAAAGTAAGGCTAGTAGCTCAAGGATACTCTCAAGTGGAAGGTATCGATTTCGACGAAACTTTTGCACCGGTGGCACGACTTGAATCGATTAAATTATTATTGGGCATAGCATGTATAAAAGGCTTTAAAATTTATCAGATAGATATAAAGAGTGCATTTCTAAATGGGTTTATACAGGAAGAAGTGTTTATAGAGCAACCAAAAGGTTTTGTTGATTCAGCCTATGCAGATCACGTCTACAAGCTAAAGAAAGCACTTTATGGGCTCAAACAAGCACCAAGGGCTTGGTACGAAAGACTCACTCAATATCTTATCAAGCAAGGATATAATCAAGGTAGTGTTGACAAAACTTTGTTTATTAAAAAGTTCAAATCTGATTTTGTGATAGCTCAGATTTATGTTGATGATATTGTGTTTGGTGCTACACGTTCAAAGATGGTCGATGAGTTTGTCAAGCTAATGACATCTGAATTTGAAATGAGTATGGTTGGTGAGTTAAATTTCTTTTTGGGCTTGCAAGTGAAACAAGTGAAGGATGGAATTTTCATATTGCAAACCAAATATGCTAGTAACATAATAAATAAGTTCAGCCTTGAGAATGTCAGACATGCAAGAACACCTATGAGTGTCTCAACAAAACTAAACAGAGATGAGAATGGGAAAAGCGTTGATGACAGTTTATATCGCAGCATGATCGACAACTTATTATACTTGACTGCAAGTAGGCCAGATATTTGCTATAGCATTAGTGAATGTGCTCGCTATCAAGCCAACCCAAAAGAAACACATCTGACAGCAGTTAAGAGGATTTTCAGGTATGTAAGCGGAACATCAGATTTTGGTATATGGTATACATCAGATTCGACATCTTATCTAGCTGGGTATAGTGATGCAGATTGGGCTGAAAATTTAGATGATCACAAAAGTAGTTCAGGAGGTTGTTTCTTCCTAGGAAACTATTTGATTTCTTGGTACAACAAGAAGCAGAATTCAATCTCACTATCAACCGCTGAGGCTGAATACATAGCTGCAGGCAGTTGTTGTTCACAGCTTCTTTGGATGAAACAGATGTTAGAAGACTATGGGATTGATCATAATGAGCTAACTATCTTATGAGACAACAACAGTGCCATAGATATCTCGAAGAATCCAGTTCAACATTCAAGGACTAAACATATTGATCTTCGGTATCACTTTATTCGGGACCTCGTGGAAAGCAAAACGGTCATCTTATCTCATGTAAATACTGAAAAACAATTGGCGGATGTTTTCACGAAACCTCTTGATACAATGAGGTTTGAACTTCTCAGAGGAGCTCTGGGACTCTGTGCCCTACATTACTAGTGTATTTTTTTTTAAAAGGGACATGGTGTCGTTCATCTGAGGCATTCAAAATCCTGAATTTTTTTTACTTCTCTCCTTATATCGCCACAGCTCCAAGCAATAAGGGAAGAAGGCGCGAAGTCACGCACCTTACTTCTGCATCTGCTCCTTCAATTCTGTGTTTCTGTCGAAGCTCCATGCACGTCGTCATCGTCCTCCTTATGTATGTTCCTATAATTTTTCAGTCCAGCTATCTTGTGAGGTCGCACCAGACAACTACTCCTGTGACTCTTCAACGTCCGGTGACACCGATTTAAAGTGAATTTCTAGAGCCATTTTCTCTGCCCTGCTATCATCATCTTTGTGGAAGAACCTCGATCTCGGTACTATTTCCTTATCTTTTTAGATTTAGAACCGACATTGTTCCTCTTCATTGTGAAGTCCGATCAACGTTAGTATTGGTTCTGCTTTCTTTAGTTTGATTCCATTTCATCAATTGTGGCTGAATACCACTGGTTTGTGATTGGGAGTTCACTGCCTGGCTGTGGTTGGAACCAACTGGTGTGTGTAAGTTGTTGGATTTTGGCTGATTGCAAATTGGATTCTTGATTGTCTGTGGTGAATTTCTGATTGAAGTTTGAATACTTGCTTGATTTGTTGATCTTTGACTGATTGTAATTGGAGTATGGGAAAGAACAAGGAAAAGGTTTTGTCTTCGGCCTCTAAGAAAAAGGTAGCAGCTCCAATGCGACGCTTAAGTCGCTTATTATTGAATCCGAAATTTGGCAGAAGTGTTACCGGGGCTGGGTCTTCTTCGGCAGCTCCAATTGATATTCCAGACATCCAGGATAAAAAGCGATCTACTGTATGATGTTACCCAAGTAATAAGGTCTATGACTGAAGAATACCACCAGTGTCTCCTACAACTCCTGCAAAGCGTACAAAGATAAAATGTCGAAAGACTGTACGGTCGCCTCGCCGTCATTCCTCTGTTAGATTGAGAGTGGATAATGCTATTTTGTTCAAGTTTTATACTCCCGCAGCAGAACAAAAATGGAGTACTTTCACTGATATTGGTTTTGTTTTTGATCGCCTGATTAACTTGAATGAATTTCAACAACATGGACTGCACACCTTACTCTCGGAGCATACTTTGTTGCAAGCTTCACTTCTCCCAAAGCAGTATGACTCCACTCTGGTAAAGGAATTTTACTCCAATTTACATTGTGATATTTTGAATGTGGATGTCATGTCTTATAAAGTTGACTATGTGTAGGGTTGGGTAGTTAATTTTGATGCTACTCGTTTAAATCTATTTTTGGGTTTTGATAACCTAATTGGTGATCTGCTATATGATGATGAGTGGACTGTGTCAACTGACCTGATAGCCAAGGTTTTAACTGGTGGTAAACTGACTGCCTGACCATGCAGTTCTGTTCTTCGATCATCGATGTTGACTCATAAATATTTTGTGATTTTTAAGTTAATTGTGGCAAATTGAATGCCAAGTACGCATGTTGTGACTGTTTATCTAGCACAGGTCAAGCTCCTTTATGTGATTGGTACAGGCGTAAGATTCAATCTTGGACGTCTTATTATTGAGGCAATGTTGGCTATTGAAAGTAAGCCACATTCTCTTTTCTATTTTCCATGCTTGATCGCACAGTTTTTGTATGCTAATGAAGTTCTCAAGATTAAGTCGAGCATGCTAGAGATGGTAGCATTGATGAATATCTCTCCCCGGATTTTTCGGCAACCACAGGTGGTGGATTTGCTATATGTTGTTTCAGATCCTTCGGATGCCACGGGAACATCTACTGCTAATCCTCATGCAGCTCTATTCTCTGAAATTAAGGGGATTGAAGGTGTTATTCAAGTAGTTGTTGATGCACTTCGTAATTTGAAGCAGCGAGTTCTTCGGTTCCCCAGCACTTCTTAATTTCGGCCTTTGGCATATCTTGTCTCAAAGGAGGAGAACAATTCAGATAAGTTGTATTTTTTTCTTCTCTCTGTATTTTGTTACCTGCAATTGGTTTATGATTATAGATGTATTTTGTTGACTGGAATTCGCCTATGCTTATGGAATATGTAATTGAATATTACATTGAGGGGGAGCATCAAGAATTTCATCCTATATGTCCAATTATGATTATTTATGAGAAGTTCTGGAGTTGTGACAAAAATGCCAAAAATGCCAAGATTATTAGGATATATTTTATATACTCCTTATTTAGTTTCGGAATTTTAAATTAGACATATAAGATAATTGGAATTATTATATAGATTGAAGAATTTAAAAGAATGAGATTACCATGTTGATATTGGAATTAATCATATGGCGGGACACCTGCAAAATTGGGATGTTACTGTTGCGGTAAATATGGTGGTGTTACAGTGGAACTCTCAGTGGTTGCATGGTTTAATAAGGATTCTTATCATATAAGGGAGGTGTACGTCAAAACGTCAATGGGTTGTTGAGTTTTGGTTATTGGAATATTGTAAATTGCGTGGTCAAGATGGACTTGGTTGAGTTGGAGTCATATACGTACATAAGCGGCTGGAATGAATCTCCACAGTTGGTGTTTTAATAGAAGTCTATTAAAACACGTCAGAGGAAGAAACCTTGTTGCGTGGTTGTTGCTGTGAAGTGGAAGTCACGTGTATGTGTGGAAAAAGGCTGTCAGTGGCGCATAATGTGGTAACAAGCCTAATAACGTACCAGTGCTAGTCTTACGATATTTTTCGTGTGTGCGTTGGTGAGACAATTTGGAAGAGGCTTAGTGGTCTTATCAATACAGTGATGAATGTATCTTTTTGTATGAGCCATGGTGAAGTTGAGTTATGAGAATACCGTTGCACACGTTTTGATTTGATGATACAGTGAAGCTCATCTTCAGAGAAGTGGGTATTGCTATAAATTGAAGGAACACCATAAACTGTTTTTCTGTGAAGAGAGAGTGATCTATGGTGGAGAATTTCAGCTGGGTTATTTCAAGAAGATAAAAGCCATAGGGAATTCTTTCTTATGTCTCAAGTATTTTATTGTTTGATTATCAGTTAATTAAATACTTGAGCTATTTTTATTTATTATTGTTTTGAGTGAGAGTAGTTAGAAAAATCCTTTGACGAGGTTAACATGAGTCGGTCGTGTTGTCGTGTTATCGGGTGTGAAAATCTTTCACGGGTAGTGAGGTTATGAGATAGTTACAAAGACTGAGCGGTGTTGCTCTAGGGTGATCTTATGTAAAACTATTGAACATTTGTGAAAGTTATTAATCTGGGTGAGGGCCCCACAGATGTAAGCAAGATATGCCAAACTGCGTTACCAAATTTTTGGTGTTTTTATTATTTCAGTCTTGTTTGCTTTTATTTTTGTTCGTGCTAAAGAAGTTCACGAAACAATTAGCCCCCTTCGGTTCTTCAGTAACTTTAAATGAATTTGTTGAAGATGTATAAGTGAAGCTAACCTAAAAACGTAAAGTAAAATTTCCTTAACGTACAATATTTGCTTTTGAATAATAATAGGTTGATGTCAAAATGAATGGAATCAAATTCTAAATATTTTTAATAACTTTAAAGGGATTTGATAGAGATGTATAATGTAACACTCCATGTTAGGGGTTAGAAAATTGAGGAATTTCAGTGTACTGTATATTTTGTATAATTGAGTATTCGCTGGTAAGTGAATATGTCTTTTTGACTCATACAAATATTTGTACATGCATTCATTGATATTTTCAGGTATAATTTGTTTTAAAATTCTGATTAAGATGAGAATTGTGGTTTTTAGGTGTTGAGAAATTTTTTAGAAGAACGTTAGTATTATTTTGGAATTTTTGAGAATTTTAGAATTTTTTTTTAAAATTTTTGGGGTATTTATGGACTAGGAAAATGTTGGAAATGGACTAACGGTAGTATGAAATATGGCAGCCCTATATGCATGACAACTGGTTCCCATGCATGGTGACACATGGCAAGATGTAAGTAACACACGTAATTACATGTTTTGAAACGCAAAAACTCTATAGCTCCTTGTTTATTCTTCGGTTTTACTTTGTTCTTCTTCAACACTGAACCTTTTCTTGACTCTTACTGTTGGAGATTTTGCTGAAGAAGTAAGTAAGTTGTGTTATAGGTTGGAGATTTTGCTGAAGAAGCAAGCAAGTTGTGTTATAGTTTTCTGGATACTTTGTAAATGAATTTGATGTTGTTTTAGTACTGGAAACGAATACATGAATGAAAAGTTTAGTAGTGGAGTTTCGGTGTATAAATAAGCTGAATGAGGAATTGAATTTGTTACTGAATTAGGATAACAACAACTGTATCTGGAAGTGCTAAACACATCTGAGTTTAATTTGTGTTGAGAAACTGAAAGTGCAGAAGTTAAAAGCTCAATAGTAAGAATGAAAAAACACAGTAGTGAGAGAAAGTGAACGGGTAGTTTTGAATTTCTGATATGTGTATTGAATCTCGATTTTTAGTTATTCTGGGGTAAGGTGAGTTGGAATGGAGTGATATTTAGTGAAAATAAGTTAGAAATGATTTAAGTGAAGAGTTAGGATTGATGAAGATGGAAGAAGGAAAGTGCAGAAAAGTTGGAAATTGTATGAATGAGATTCGATTTTTTTTAATGTTTTTATTGAATCTTGGATTTTTGATTTGTTTGAATTATGATGAGCTGAAATGGAAGTGAAAGAAAGAGGTAAATGTAAGGGTAGTTCGGTTGTGTACAGAATGAATAAACTGAGAAAGTAGTAAAGTGATAAGTGCATAAAATGTTGTAAACAAATGTTGAAGATGATGAATAGTGGTGAAAATTTTCTAGTTTTGGTATTTGTAACTAATCTTGCATTTTGAGTTGTTTTAGTATAAGATAAGTTGCATGGGTATAAAAATGAAGAGAATATGAATTAGGGATGAATTAAGGAAGAAGAGAAGAAGATTTGCGATTTCTCGAAAAAAAAAAGGTTGTTGAAGAAGATGGGAGTTCACGATTGTGCACTCGAAGGGTTGACTCACCCTGAACAACTTTGCTTCTTTTGACCATAACTTTGTCATCCAACCACCAAATGACATGAGACTTGATCCAATAGATTCCTAACACATTGTTCTAGCTCTTCATAAAAATTGGTAGCTTTCTAAATTAATTTGGAAAAGATTGATTGGATGAAAGTGAGGAAATGTGCTGGAATGTTATGAATTGGAGAATTTTCATTGAACATGCTTTGGTATTTTGCTTATATTTTGATTTTTAGATTTCCAAATGAGTTGATTCTTCATTCAAATTAAACCTGAGATATAGATCTACAACTTTCTTGAAGAAGTTGAATTTTAATTCTGTCTCTAAGACTTTCAAAAGTGGCATGTAATTGAGTCTTGTCTTAGGTTGTAGCACTACAAGGGACAGAAATCATGTCCTACTTTCATTTAATAAACTGTATTGATGTAGGCTGAATTAGGCTAAGGTGTCTTCACTAAAGTTGTAGCTTATTCTCTTAGCTTTAAATTGGTATAAAGTTTGTAATTTTTGGATATTGGAATTGAGAGTTATGA
>JAOSBL010144895.1:0-13599 GCA_027568915.1 Erythroxylum roraimae | reverse complement strand
TATTTCCTGATAAAGACTGTACATAACTTTGTACAAAACGCATTAAACGCGATTGTCTTTAAGACACTACTCTAACATCCCGGATCAAATGTGAAAGGGAAATAAACAAAAAAATGCGAAGAATACCTTATTTCGGTTCCATAACTTCAAATGAGCTTTTCGAGGCTGAAACGAGCATGAATCTACCGTCGCCTTCACGGGAATTGCTCACAGGGAAACATTAAAGCCTTTCTACAATTTGCTCAAAACGTGAACCTCTGAATGAGTCAGAGTAACTTTACGTTCACAAAAGACATGAGCAACTGCAGGAGACCTTAGCCTCTTTATATAGCATTCATATCAGGCTTTCTATCATATGCCTGATATGAGTCTGATCCATACTGATCGAGGTCCATTTTTCTCCTAGACTTTGACCCATTGACTTAGATCATTTATTGGGCCACTTTATTATCTTTATCTGAATCAAATTTACGTAACTTAATCGATAAGTTATTAAAAAACCAAATTGCAATTAAATGTTGTCCAAATTTATAGGTAATGTCAAAAATATCCAACATTCTCCCCCTTGGACAATACTTAATTGCAGTGTTGACTCAAGTTTAAAACAGTTTAAAAACTCAATTTTGCTATGCTACTATATTAGTCGACTAAGTTTAAAAACAAAACATTTGATCCAAAGATAATGAAAGTCCATCATTCTGTTCCGCAAGGCTTTCGATACCGAAAAGTATCAAATATATGTGTCATATGTGACACATATTTAATACAGTCACTCATATCTAATACCTCACTAACATGAATGGGAAAATGAAGTGTGACAAACTAAGATGATACCTGTATAATCTAAACTATATCACCTTTATTTGTAGTTCTCGATTTCTCTAACCTTTATGTTAAACTGCATATGCAAAACTGTATAAGAGAAATCTTATTTTTCTCTCACCGAATGCTAAAAAATATTAGAGAAAACTTGATTTCTCTCGCTAAATGCTAAACTGCATTAAAGAAAGCCTTATGCTTTCTAACTGAATGCTAAACTGCATTAGAGAACCTTTATGAGATTAAACATTTATATCCCGCTATGTTATGTTAAAATCCATGGATATACTTATTAAACTGTTTGTGTCCTAATGATATAGGCCTAAGGTCAATCTATATATATGCACAATGACCTGTAACTGCTTAAGATTGACACAAATCTTAAGACTCTTAAATGTTTTATGATATAGTGAGGGATTATGATGAAGTTAGATTGGTAAGATGCATCTTCAAGTAATATAGGCCTTGTATTGCTCTACCTAAACCAATCATCTTACAAGTTTTAAGGTTTTGTATCAAATTGAAGTGAAAAGATGGTACCAATATAACTCAAATAAGAATCAATGTGGTTGATAGTTGCAGTGTTTCCACATAAGTTGCTTGAAAGTTAAGACTAGTAGGCATATGCACAACTCATTTTCAATAGATCGTATAGGAACAAAAATAGCATAACATATCCTATGTGATAATATGTTCCTAAGTTTATTATCTAGATTGTTTTAGAACCTTTTGAACTAACTGGAAAGAAATAACATCTACAAGCAGTATAATTGAAAATTAAATTCCCTTGTGGTGTCGCCTTGCATGAATTGGATATGTTACCATTGAAAACTATACTTTTTTCATATTGGTGCTAAGTGAAAGGCAGACAAGGAAGTCATTGTGCATTTCTCAATCTAATTAAATCAAAGTTCTCCAGTACTGCTTGACTAGCTAAACTAGTAATGGTTGATATCTTTGTGAATTTAAAGCCTCAAGGGACCATGTTTCCTATAACGCTTATATATAGTATATATGTGTAATATGTCTATCTACATTATATTCGTTATCTACTTGTATTAGTGTTAATATAAAAGGAAAAAAGCAATAGTAAGTATGTAATTAATTGAATAAATGGTTGTGCTATATAGTTTTACACCATATCAATTACATAAATAATTATCTAAAAAGTGTCAATTTGTTATCTTCTTGCTTTCTTGTAAGCTTTGTTTTCCTATTCTTAGCAACTTTATAATTCAATAAGGCCATCACACCACTATACATACTGCGAAAATAATATATCATCAATACATGGTTTGATTTTGATTGGATCTTTTGTTGAAACTTCCTTTTATTATCTCTTGTGGTGATAGCTTGATATGATCAAGTCCCTTAGATATGGTTAAAAGCCTAATAAGACTAAATTCTAGTTGTAGTTCACCAAATTTTAGAGTTTTCCTTCCTTTATGTCCTATTTTTACAACATGATAACTTGAGCTCGTTAGAGAGAACCCAAAGATCTCTAACAGTGAAAGTACTAAAAAACTTTTCTAAAATACATGTCAACTTATTATTCTTGTCCCAAACTACCTTGAGGGTTTACATATAGAACTGCCCAAAAATGACTCTCCTAAAAAGTAGCAGCTTTAAATTTAGACGCACAATAACTTATTCAAACATAATAACTACTCTGCTACATATGGCAGTAACTAATAGTAAATATGTAAACTAAAAATAGCTATAAACTATCCCTCATTCCTTCTACTTTTGTTGCCTTCATTGGTAAACTTTTAAAGGTACTACTTTGGTAGCCAAGTCTAATCCTAGTTATTTAATGACTATAACATCACCCTCCCCTTAAACAAATGCAAAATTAGGATAACAATTTTTCATGTGATCAGTAAATTCCCAAGTGACATAAGCTGGCGAAAGCCCTTCCTAATGAATGAGAACTTCATATTGGCCACCTTTGATTCTAGAATCTAACAAAGCTTTTGGAGTACGAACAAGAGCCACTTTGTGGAGTAGAGGCAAAGTATGGGAACAAGTTTTGGTACCATTAAAACTTTTCAAGAAAGAGATATAAAGAATAGGATAAATTTTCGAGTCAGCATGCAACTTATAGTCCACAGTACTAATTTGTTTCATAATAGGATAAGGGCCATAAAATCGAGGAGATAACTTCTAATTACTCTTAAATCTAACTAAAATTTGCCGATAAGGCTAAGGCTTCAAAAGGACCATGTTTCCACACAGAGAATGATACATTTCTATGATGAGAGTCATAATTGACCTTCATTGCATTTTTTGCATGAAGAAGTTGCTCTTTTAATTCCTTCAAAACCAGATCCTTAGCCTCTACATAAGATAACCCAAGGCAGTAGGATATAAGACTTGGTACTGTCAGACCATACACTACTTCAAAGGGAGTAGTGCATAAGGATGAGTGAAAACCGGTGTTATAGCGATATTCAGCCCATGTAAGCCAATCTACCCAATGCTTAGGTCGATCACCTGAAAAAGCAATGAAGATACATTTCAACAATATGATTGGCTACTTTTTTTTGGCTGTCTGATTGAGGATGATAAGGATAAATAAAGGACAACTTGGTTCCAACGAGATTAAACAACTCCCTCCAGAAATGACAAGCAAAAGTGACATTATGATCACTTACAATAAATTCTAGCAATCTATGTAGCTTAATAATATTATCAAAGCTTGAAATGAGGAAGGGGCAATTGTTAACCGAAAGTTCATAACTAGAAACTCAAAATGTCCGTAGTGATTGCAAAAATTTGTCTTCTCCACATTAGCAGTGAACATTAGAACTTGATGGTAACCAAAATGTAAATCCAGCTTTGTAAAGAAATCGACCCCTTGAAGTTCTTCGAGCAACTCTTCAAAGACTAGAATGAGAAATCTATCCTTGAATGTGTTGGCATTTAAAGCATGATTATCCACACAAAAATTCCATGTACCATAAACCTTCATAACTAACAACACAGGAGAAAAGAAAGAGATTGATTGGGTCAAATCACTCCTCTATCTAACATATCTTGACATTGCTTTTCAATCTCATCTTTTTGAAGGTAAGGATATTTGTATAGATAAACAACCATCAGTGACGACCCTATTTCTAACAAGATGCAATGATCATAAGCATGGGATGGTGGCAACTCCATAGTTATTTAAAGATGTTGTGAAATTTTGATAAAAGTCTCTGTAAATTAGAATCCATGTTAATAGATAAGACATTGGTTGATAAAATTTTTAAAGAAGTCAGCCTAGACTTCCTCATGCCTTATAATTCTATAAGTTGCCGACTTTTACTAAAGCTCATCTGCATCATATTAAAATCCCATACAAAAAACCCAAAAGTTTTAAACTAATTAAGCCCTAAAACTGCATCCAGTCCAATAAGTGATAATAGAAGCAAATCAACGTGAAAAATAGTATCACCTATGAGGAGAGAACATCACGACAAATTCCTTCATAAGGGACACAATCCTTATTGGCCACCATCGCCCACATCTCTTCTTTATTTTCTATCTTCAAGTCCAATTTTTTGGCCAAAGCTGCATCCAAGAAATTGTGAGTACATCCTGAATCAATAAGTAATTGCAATGGGTACCCTTCCAAAGATCCAATAATCTGCATGATTTATTAAGATTATGTTCTAGTGATTGCATGAATTGAGATTTCTGCTACTTTGACATTGTCCCCTTGTTCTTCATCTTCATTATGAATGTGGTGGTCTTCCACGACTTCAAGCAAGAAAAGTTTCTTACAACGGTGCCCTAGTATGAACCTTTCATTATAACTGAAATAAAGACATTTTGCCCTTTTATTTTCAATTTCAGCTTGACTAAGTCACTTCATAAAGGAAGAGTGCAACTGAACAGAACCTGTTTGTTTTACACTCAATACCTTGCCTTTTATATAACCGAGCAAGGCTCATCGCACTCGTCAAATTTGGTAGTTGGTGTAACTCCACTTCAATAGCAATATATTCCTACAACCCAGTTAGAAAATTTTGAACTTCTTGCTCCATCGTTAGTGACCTAGCCCTAGTGTACAACTGCTCAAACTGGCATTGATATTCTTCTACCGACCTGGTCTACTTAAGCTTAACCAATTCTCCTAATTTATTACTTTAGATAGGAGGCCCAAAATGCATGTTACATTGTTGCTTGAAAGCATCTCGCATAATGGCTAGTTTACCCCTCTCCAACTTTAAAAACCATAATTAAGCATCGCCTTCAAGATGGAAAGATGCTAAACCAACTTTATCTTCCTCAAATGTGTTTGATGCCTAAAGAAGTGCTCACATATGTTAATCAAACCTAAAGGGCCACTGGATCCATCATATTTCGAAAAATCCAATTTAGAATATTTTGGAACAAATAAGGATGCTTCTTGTGTTTTCCCCTGTTAAGATATTTATTATATATCTTATTGTTTAATTTTGGCATTTTTTATTATCAGATCTTCAAGATAATGCAAGTCTTAAAATCCAAATTAAGATGAGGTGCAACAAAGTGATACTTATTATTTGAATTAGATTTTTGGATAATTGTTTAAGTGTGAAAGAAGAACATTTTGAAAAGGATAATGTGTGGATGACGTTGTTATGCATTTGAAAGAAGTCATTTGAAGAGGATAATGTGTGGATGACGTGTTGTGCATTTGGAGGACATCGTGAGATTGCTGAAAATCATCTTGCGTATGTGACTCCAAGTTAGGACTCCTGGCTTATGTTTGGACTCCTTACGTGGGTGAATTAGTCATTGCTTGGTTTAGTGTTGGCTGTAGTTGTGGGTTTCTTATTGGTTGTGCTGTGGATGTAATGACGACCGTGAGCTGCTTGTCGTTGGTTGTTATTTGGATGGAAGGGCTGCTGGGCAAACTTCACGTTGATTCTTATTCCATCTTGGTGCTGCAGTTTTTATTAACTAAAAGAAGACTTCTTTGTGAAGAGGTTATCTAACTTTTGTATGTGTGTATAGTGGTCTTCCAAGCTGGTTCTCTTTTTTTAATTACTGTTGAAAAATGCACGATTGCCAAATACGAGATGATTGTCTTATAGGTTGGGGGTTTTCGTGGATATATGTGAAAAACCAAAAGGGTTAATTGTTTCATAAACTTTCCGCAAACTTCTTTGGCATTAACAAAATAAAAACAAGTAAAACCGAAATAATAAAAACATCAGAAATTTGGTAACGTAGTTCGGCACACCTTGCCTACGTCTGCGGGGCCCTCACCCAGATTAATAGCTTTCATCGAAGTACAATAGATTTACCCAAGACTTTACTGAGCCGACACCACTCAACCCTTGATACTATCACACAACCTCACTTCCCGTGAAAGATTTTCACACCTGATAACACGATCGACTCATGGTAACCTCATCAGAGGAGTTTTCTAACTACTTTCACTCAAAACGATAATAAATAAAAATAGCTCAAATATTTAATCAACTGAAAATTAAATCACAAAATACTTGAGACAAAGGAAGACTTCCCTATGGATTTATCTCCTCAAAATAACCCAGCTGAAAACCTTCTCCATAGTTGATTCTTTCTTCACAAGAATAAGTCACGGTGTTGCTTCAAGTAATAACCAGTATCCACATCACTAAAGATTATATTCACCTTGCTGACAAAGCAACTTCACCGTGGCTCATACACCAAAACACGTTAATCAACTGTGTTAATTAACATACGTAGCAACCAATATTTTCCTTCAAAGACACATGAAAAACTCTTTCGAAAACTCACACACACATCAAGTTATTGCTGCACACACTGCATCACGTTAATTACTCCACTTGCATGTTTTTAATAAACTTCTATCATCAATCAAGTATGTGAGCAACACCACTTCTAGAGATCCACGTGGGCTTCCTCAACCTTATACCGAAAAAAACACAAGACACAATATTCAACTTCGTAAAACCCCAAGTGCGCAGCCAACCTATTTTCATTTCTCACACGTGACTTCCACACAACTTCAGTAACTCCCACACACATAAAGGGTTTCTTGCTATGACGTGTTTTAATAGAGTTCTATTAAAACACCAACTGTAGAGATCTTTCAAAACACCAACTTTGGAGATTCATGCCATCTGCTTACATACGTATGTGACACCAACTGAACCAAGTCAAAGCAATTGCAATATCCCAATTCCAAAACTCAACATCCAATTAACGCATATCTTCATGAATCCATTTCAATTTTCTTATATGTCCAATTTAAATTGTCAAAACTAAATAAGGAATATATAAAATATATCCTAACAATCTCTCCCTTTTTGACATTGTTTGTCACAAATATGAAACTCCCCCTGAATAACATAATTGGACATATAAGTATCCAATTCACAATCCATATGAGATGAAGAAAGAACTCCCCCTTGATCAAATATCAAGTTCCAAATTATCCAATCATCCAAATTTCTCCCCCTTGGGACATAAAGATGCCAAAAAGCAAGACGAATAGTCACACATATACCGCGAAATCTCCCCCTGAATAGAACATTCACCATAAACAATCTGATGTCTTTCTCTTGGGACAAGACAAGTCAAAAAGTATAATCATACCGGTGGAAGAGTTATAAGCACGCCACGAAGATAAATTATCACCATTCAAAACACTAAGAGATATGCCTAAAAGAGAGACAGATACCCAAGAGAGATCAATACCGATGAGAGAGATGAGGAGTCTTCGGTGGAGCCAAATAGAAATCACAATGTAAACTACTAAAAACATGGGACGATAATAGCAACATAAAACTAAAGAATAAAAAAAATCTTTCCTCTTTTTTTTCTAACAACAAAAAAATACTTCAAAAATATAAAGCACACTGTCCCTGTGCCCCTCGAAGAAATTCAAACTTGGTCTTTTTCTTTGACTCGAATGAAGATGTGTAACATAAGTAGCCTGAAAGTTCTCGATATTCAACCCTTTTTTTTTCTCTTGTTTTTCTTCTTTCGCTGACATCTCTAATGACATTTTCTACTGGATGATTTCTTCGAATTCAAGGTGATGAATCTCGATTCAAATCAGCTTCTAGTGTTTTGAATGATTCATCATCCGAAGTAACTGAAAGTTCTTCATTTCGTGCAGTTACTTTCTCAGCAGTACCTAACTGCAGATCAGCTCCTGCAGTTACTTCCTCAGCAGTAACTAACTGCAAATATGGGCAATTTCTTGTTTTTCCTTCACTACATTTTTGTACTTGTACTTGAACCTTTCTAATCCAAGCTTGTTTCGATACCATGGGATGCTGTTGGAAATTTAATGAAGAGTGTCAAGATTTTCAGTTTTGACCCCTTTGTAACATCATTTGTAGTAACTGATAACATCTTGGCCTTATATGTCCAATGACTCCACAAAAGTGACATGTAGGTATAAATCTTCGATTCTTTCTCGATTTTTCTTCTTTTCGGACAGATTTGGATATGTCATCTTTATTTTCATTCACTTTAGGACACTCACCCTTATAGCCAATGCTTTGAAGATCTCCTTTAACTTTACTAATTTCCAATAACTTTTATAGCTTTTCAGTACCTCCATTTAACATTCTCAATCCCTTTTCGGTACTTACTAATTTCATTCTAGCTTCACCAAGCTCATTTGGCGTCAACATCTAATTCTCTTCTAACTCTTGGATGGTGTTCTTTATGGAGAGATTCTCTTCCTTCAATCTTTCATTCTTTCTACATATTTTTCCCATTTTTTGTACATTAATTCGTAAACCTCGTAAATGTTCTCCATTTTATCACTTGACCTACTTTCATCACTGTCATAATCTGTGATCGAGCTTTAAGCTGAATCGTTTGCATTTTTCCTGAAATTTTCAGATTTACTCACTTTTTCGTCCTCAGTTACTTCCTTCTCGGTTACTGTTAAACAAGTAACTGGACTTTTGCTGTACAAAGTAACTAAAGCATAATTCTTCACAACTTCTTCTTCACTTACGGATTCGTCATCACTCCAAGTGCTTGTATAGGATTTTCCTTTTCTCTTCTTCATAGTATTAGCACACTCCGTTTGAACATGTTCGAAGCCTTGACACTCATGGCATTGAATTCTCTTTACCTTTCTTTCTCCCTTTTGAGCTTTGGCTTGTTTGAAGTTGTTATTCGATGAGCTCCCGCCTTTTTCCCTAAACTAGGGTCTGTCCTTTTTCACTCTCTTCAATCAATTACTGAACTCTCTTGTTAATAGTTCCACATCCTCATTCTCGTCGGATTCATCTTCTACTTCATTCGCAGCTTTTCCAGTTTCCACCTGTAGTGTTAATCCTTTGCTTCTTTCTTGCTTACCTCTCAAAAGATTCATTTCGAAGTTCGTAAGGATTCCAATAACTTTTTCCAATGAGAGCTTCCTCTATTACTGTAATTTTCGAAATAAATCTTGGAGGCAGTGATCTCAATGTTTTCTTAACTAATTTCACATTGGAGTATTTCTTCCCCAGTTGATGTACCTGATTCACTATATCTTGTAGTTTTTCATGAAAATCTCCAATAGTTTCATTCTCATCCATCTTTAGCTCTTCAAACCGTACAGCTAACATCTGTAGTTTCGACGCTATCACAAATTTTGACCCTTCGTGAATAGTTTGCAAAGCATCCTATGCTTCTTTAGTTGTTTCACAGGCTGATATCATTGAGAAGCATTCCTCATCAACAGCACTGAATATCGCATGCATTGCTTGTGAATTTCCAAGTGCACTTTCTTCTTCGACTCTTGTCCATTCAGATGGATCTTTTTGAACTGTCTCTCTTTTATTGTCAGTAATCCTCGGATGCGTCCACCCACGTACTACCGAATGCTAAGCTTTTGTATCCTGAACTTGGATGAAGACTCTCATCCGTGATTTCCATGTAGGATAGTTAAAGCCGTCCAACAGTGGTGGTCTGGTGATTGATACTCCTTCTCTTATGGCCATTTTTGCGAAACTAGGATCTGCACCAACTTGCTACCAAGTTTTGAATTGGTGACCTTGCTTTGATACCAATTGAAAAACCAAAGGGGTTAATTGTTTCACAAACTTTCCGCAAACTTCTTTGGCACCAACAAAATAAAAACAAGCAAAACCGAAATAATAAAAACACCAGAAATTTGGTATACCTTGCTTATATCTGTGGGGCCTTCACCTAAATTAATAGCTTTTACTGAAGTACAATAGATTTACCCAAAGCTTTATTAAGCTGACACCACTTAACCCTTGACATTATTACTCAACCTCACTTCTCGTGAAAGATTTTTACGCCCGATAATACAACCGACTCTTGTTAACCTCGTCAAAGTATTTTTCTAACTGCTTTCACTCAAAACGATAATAAATAAAAATAGCTCAAGTATTTAATCAACTAAAAATTAAATCACAAAATACTTGAGACAAAGGAAGACTTCCCTATGGATTTATCTCCTCAAAATAACCCAGCTGAAAACCTTCTCCACAGTTGATTCTTTCTTCACAAGAATAAGTCACGGTGTTGCTTCAAGTAATAACCAGTACCCACATCACCGAAGATTATATTCACCTTGCTAACAAAGCAACTTCACCGTGACTCATACACCAAAACACATTAATCAGCTGTGTAATTAACATACGCAACAACCAGTATTTTCCTTCAAAGACACGTGCAAAACTCTTTCGGAAACTCACGCACACACCAAGTTATTGCCGCACACACTGCATCATGTTATTTACTCCACTTGTGTGTTTTTAATAAACTTCTATCATCAATTAAGTATGTGAGCAACACCACTTCTAGAGATCCACGTGGGCTTTCTCAACCTTATACCAAAAAAACACAAGACACAATATTCAACTTCGTAAAACCCCAAGTTCGCAGCCAACCTATTTTCATTTCTCACACGTGACTTCCACACAACTTCAGTAACTCCCACGCACACAAAGGGTTTCTTGCTATGACGTGTTTTAATAGAGTTCTATTAAAACATCAATTGTAGAGATCTTTTAAAACACCAACTATGGAGATTCATGCCATCTGCTTACATACGTATGTGACACCAACTGAACCAAGCCAAAGCAGTTGCAATATCCCAATTCCAAAACTCAACATCCAATTAACGCATATCTTCATGAATCCATATAATAATTTCAATTTTCTTATATGTCCAATTTAAAATGTCAAAAATAAATAAGGAATATATAAAATATATCCTAACATTATGTGTTTGTTCAGCAGTTGCACATTCTTTTTTTTTTAAGAACCAACAGAGGGCTGTGTGATTGTTGATTTTGGGTGATTTAGGCAACTGCGTTTTCTTTTGTTTTAAACGTCCATTAAGAGCAATTGGACAACTGGTTTTTCTGGGTATTGTTGAATTTTTTTGTTAAGGGATTACATAATTTTGTAGCTGTCGTTTCTAATGTTGGTGTGTGAAAAATCCAGAAGTTTTCATGACTTTGTAACTGCTGTTTTTGTTGTTGGTTTGATGCGAAAAAATTTAGTAGTTGTCTTGGTTATTGCAGCTCTATTGGGTTAACATTTTGGTGATGAAATGTTTGTTGATTTGAGACGTTTTGTGGCTGCTGTGTATGGGATGTTTCAGTGACTATATCAAAGATTTATAGCATAATTCTTAGTTGACAACTTCCAGTTCTTTCGTTGATGAAGCGATATATTTAGGGGAGTTGTTTTTTTATCTTAAGTGTTTTTATTTATGTTGAATTTTATTTAGTCACTTGAGTTGTTTAGTTTATTTCATTTTCATTAAACATTGTCTGAGAAAATTCTCTATTGAGGTTAGTACGAGGTGGTCGTATTACTGGGTGTGAAATTCTTTCACGGATTGTAAAGACAAGGGATAGTGTCAAGAGTTGAGTAGTGTCAGCTCAGTAAAGCCTTGTATAAAACTATTGTCGTTAGTAAAATAATTAAGCTGAGTGAGGGCCCCGTAGACGTAGGTAAGGTGTGCCGAACTGCTTCACCAAATTTTTTGTGTTGATTTATATTTATGTTTTTAATTTTTTGGTTTTTGATTGTGCTAGAAACGACGACGATAAATCGAAGATTTTTTTATGAAACTATTACACCCTTTCGAATTTTTCAATTGGTATCATAACATGTTACAAAATCAGAACTTGGTACATTAAGTTGGTACAAATCCTTGTTTCACAATTATGGCTATTAAAGAAGGGGCATCAATCATAAGGCAACCGTTGTTAGATGATTCAAATTATCCTACGTAGAAATCACAGATGAGAGTATTCATTTAGGCACAAGGAACAAAAGCATGGAACTCGGTTTTAAATGGCTGAACACATCTTGCGACAACTGATGAAAATGGAGAATCAGTACTTAAAGATGCATCTGAGTGGACACGAGCTGAAGAAGAGAGAGCGTTTGAAAATTCTCAAGCCTTGCATGCCATCTTTAGTGCCATTGATGAAGGTTGCTTTACTGTAATATTAGCGAGTGAATCGGCGAAAGAAGCATGGGACACTTTGCAGACTAGACATGAAGAATCGAAATATGTGATAACCTCAAAACTTCAGATGTTAGCTGTGAGATTTGAAGAGTTGAAGATGGATGAGAGTGAAACTATTGGAGACTTCCATAAGAAACTGTGACATAAGAAACCAAGTACATCAACTCAGGAAGACGTATCTAACCTGAAACTGGTTAAGAAGACATTGAGATCGTTGCCTCCAAGGTTCACACCAAAATTTGCAGCCATCGAAGAAGCCCATGATATCACTGAATTGTCTTTGGATAAGGTAATTGGGATTCTTACTAACTTTAAGATGAATTTGTTGAGGGATAATCGATAGAAGAACAAAGGATTGACATTGCAAGTCGAGATTGGTAAAGTCATGAATGACTTAGGAGATGAATCTGATGAGAATGGGGATATGGAGTTATTGACAAGAAATTTCAGCAATTGGTTAAAGAAAGTGAAGAAGGATAGATCCGATTTTAGGCAAAACGGTGGGAGCTCATCAAATAGTAATTTCAAACAACGGAAAACTCAAAAGGGTGAAAGAAAAGTGAAGAAAATTTAATGTCACAAGTGTCAAGGCTTCGGACATATGCAAGCGGAATGTGCTAACACCTTGAAGAAGAGAAAAGGAAAGTAACACTGCCAAAAACTGACCCTCCTAAAACGTAGCAGCCTCACATTTAAACGTACAATAACTTATTCAAACATAATAACTACTCTGCTGCATGTGGCAGTAACTAATAATAAATATATAAACTAAAGACAACCATAACCTCGTTCCTTCTGCATTTGTTGCATAAGCAACTTTAGCAGCCAAGTCTAATTCTGGTTGTTTAATGATTATAACATAGCTAAACTTAATACCTTCACACCATAAATTCAGTAGGTCTTTGTGATTGCCAAAAGTATAGATACCGTCTGCAATCACTGGAAGAAATGAGGGAAGGAACATATAGCTCATGCATAGGTGAAATTCATACAGAAATCTGACTGCTTTTTGACATTGCTAAACTGTTAAGTAGCAGCCAGACGAGTACAGGCTTTTATTCCAAATCCAAAGCACTCAAGATAGTACGATTAGTTGGAACTGAGACTGCATTCTGCAATTTTTTCCCATGATTTCAGCGTTTTGTCCTGAGGGTTTGTTTTCCACAATTGAAGGCAACTTATCTTGAAGGTCAGGCCGTTGATGCTATCATCAAGTTTGTTAACTTTTTCTTCAGCTCTTTTCTTCTCATCATTCGTTAGTTCCCCATAAAATACGCTAAGATGAGGCATATAAGCTGTAATGATACCCAAAACTAATTGTTAGCAATATG
>JAOSBL010144818.1:0-13616 GCA_027568915.1 Erythroxylum roraimae | reverse complement strand
GGGAAATTTTGAAAATTTTGCAAGAAAGTCCCCCAATTTTTTAAAATTTTCGGTACTGACTGATATTTGACTGTATTCACCGGTACCGACGAAATTGGCCAGTACTGACCGGTATTTTTCACCGGTACCACCTACACACATACCGGTACTGGTTTCTGGCCGGAACGGTACGTATCGGTCAGTACGGTACAAAATACATAACAATGATAAAAAGATATGAAAACATACTAGTTGATCTCTTTTTCTCTTAGATGCCAATATAGAGGCTCGAGCGAGAACGTGAGGGATTTGAACAAGAATGTAAATAAATTGTTTATTTTTTCATGAATAGGATATTTCCTTTCAGTGGGATTAAAAGTCCCATTGATATATTTACATAAAAGATATTTCCTTGAGTTAGTGATTGTGCTAGAAGACTGCCAACCCATGTGTCTATACTTATTTTTACAATTAATTTGTCTGTAGCATTATAGTTATATAATGCTGGTAATTCTTTACAAAGTTTTTCTAATGTTTGTACTGTTTCTGTATCTTCTTCAGTCCAAGTCCATTGAGTTTTTGTACTACATTTAATTTGTAATCTTTTTCATTTTTTAGCTAAAGTTTTAAGAAAACCTTGATCCGATATATAATTTAATAAAAATAGAAAATTTTGAATTTCTTTAACATTTTTTAGGATGTCTGGAAATTGTTGTCATTTTGTAAGAATGTTAGGTTGTAGTTTTAAAATGCCATTTATAAATTCTATACCTAAATATTCAATGTTTTGTTGCACTAGCTTAATTTTCTTTTTACTTAAAATAAGTCCTTTATTTTTACATCTAGTAAGAACTGTTATTACCTTTTTTAAATGATCTTCTTTATCTTTGTTAGAAAATATAATAATGTCATCTATATAAGCTAATGTGAAGTCTTCTAATCCTTCTAAATTATTGTCCATAAATCGTTGATAAATACTCGGAGCTTGTTTTAATCCAAAAGGTAGGACATTTCATTGATAATGTTTTTGTGGTGGACAAGTAAAGGCTATTAATGGTTTTGTACTTTCGTGTAATCGTAATTGCCAATATCCTGATTTTGCATCTAATGTAATAAACCAATGATTTCCTTTTAGTCTACTAATAATATAATCTTTCCTGGGTAATTTGTATGCATCTCCTATCGTAGCTTTATTTAATTCATTATAATTAATTACCATTCTTCTTTTTCCTCACTTTTGTTCAGAATGATACATAAAAAGTAGGGGCTGAATGTGTGCTTGTACTAGGTGAAATTAGATGTTTTTGTAATAGCTCGGAACGTTCACTAATAAATTCTTATACATTTTGTTATGTATATGGTATATTATTTTTAATATTAACTTCTTGTGTAAGATCTTTTAATTTTATTTCAATTAATTGATTATTAATATTTTTTATAGGGTCGAGTGGATGTTCACTACATACTGGTTCTATTAACCTTTCTATTTTATTTTGAAGGGTAAAGTTATTAAGGAGGTGAAATTGTAATTGGTTTAATTTTTCAGTTACTATTTGTAGAGTTTTATAATAAGTTGTATGATATATAGGAATTTTAAGAATTATAGATTTTAGATTTAAAACTTTTATTATTGGTGTTTTTAAAGTTATATAATGTAATTATTGACAAAAAGGATTGTATAATTTAAGAAAATTATTTCCTAAAATTAATGGTAATCCTGATTCTTGTTGATAAATTGATAGTATTATAAAAGTATAATTTTCAATAATAATCTTGTTATAATATTTGACATACCAAATAGATTTAATGCTTCCATCTGCTATTCATATTTGTAGAGGTTTGTTCAATTTTTTTCCAATTGTTTAATAATGTTTTAGAAGCAATACAAATAGTAGCTCCTGTGTCTATATAAGCATTAACTTTTTTATTCTAAATTATCACTTGAATAAACGTTGTATTCAGATTTAATTGTTGATTTTGAATGTTGGAGGTCATATTGATATAATGAAAATATTGTTGAGTTAGTTTCATATTTTGATTCTATAGGTTCTAAATTATATTTTAATGCTGAATTTAAAATATTGACTTTTTAATTGGCCTTTTTATATCTTTTTCTATATCCTCCATGGTTTTACTAATTTAAGTGTAGTAGGCTCTGATACCACTTTTTTTGGCAGAATCTTCTTTTAAAGCAGATTCAGAAGATTTAGATTTTATTTCTATTATTTTTAGTATTTTATCTAATTTTTCATTTATTGGATATAATATTTTTTATATTTGTTCATAATTTATTTTTATTAATTTTTGAATTTCACTAAAGTTGTTAATGTTTTGTACTGACTTATACTTTTGATTGTTTTCTATTAAAGGTTGTATCATAGTAATTATTTCTTTTAATTGAATTTCAATATTTGTTTGTCTATCTAATAATTCTAATAATTGTTTAGTAACACTCATAAAGTATTTTTAAGGAGTTCTGTTATTGCTTTAAGCTGATTTTTAATAGTAATTATTTCTTTTCCTATCTGTTGTTTTTGGTCTAATTCTTCTGTTTCGGTTGTTATTTTTCGTTCAATGATTCTAATTGGTTTTTCTAAATCTATACCTGGTTTAGTAAATCTAATAGGTCGTTCTAATCTTATAGATTGTGATCTTAATGGAAATTTTTCTTTAATTGTTTTGTTTTCAGATAAAGATAGTCGAGAAGCAGATGGTTCTAAATCATATATTTTAATTGGATAATTTATCGTTGGTAATTCTCTTAGATTTGTTCTTAAATTAGTACCAACTTTTGCTACATCAATAAATAATTGGTCAATATATATTTTATCTGTGTTTTTAAAGTCAACACTATGATGTGAGTTGGTTAAAGCATAACTAATTTGATAAGTAATGGAAAAAGGGTATTGTCCTATAGTCATTAAATTTTCTCTATAAAATTATAGGCAATATTTATAGTTTCATCTAAATTGTGTGAATTTAAAGGAATTCCTAATTTTAACCGAGTATTAAATTTTATCTTTCCATAAGCTAAATTCCCATTCGTTATACAGATTATTTGATCATTTAAATTAGTCATTCGTTTATCTATAATGGTCATTCTTATTGGTGAATCTATTCCTTCTTGGAAAATAGAATTTAATAAAATTTTAATAGTAGATAGGTTTATATGTTCTATTTTATGTCTTTTTTCTTCAAGAATTTTTTGTAATTGTATATAAACTTGTTCTTGATATATTAAAGTAATATGGATATGTCCATTACATTGATCTATTCTAATAGGTGTCACATGAATTAATTTTCCATAATAAATAATATTTTTTCTTTTTATTATATTTTTAATGGGATGATAATTAATATCTTGTCCAGCTTTACAGTTGAATTGTGCTTTAGCAATTTTTTTTGTTTATCATTAGATAGTAATGTATTAATATGGAAAATTTTGGTAGATTCGGTTAATTCTAAATTGTCTATTTCTAATATATTATTTGTAATAATTTTTGACATATTAGTGAAAAAGTTGTTTATGTAATGTTAATCCATTTTATATATTCGGTAACTCTTGTTTATATGAATTATAGAGATTAGTAGCTATATCGAGTTTTTCTTTAATAGGTATTAATCCATTGTTATTAATAAAAAATTGTATCTTTGTTCATAATAATCTTTTTCAATTTTGTACTGAGATATTAAACTTTCAAAATATAGAATTTCATTCTGTATTTGATTATAGATATTACAATGGCTTTGATTACAGATAGTACAATAAGTATTCATAAATGAATTTGATAATGTTCTTTAAAACGTTGATAAAGTTGTTTAATTTCATTTTTCTCTTGATTGTATAACTGGGTATGATTATGACTAATATTTTGAAAAGTGGAAAGAGTATTTTCAGAAGCATTTATAGATCTAAGAAAATTATATGTGTGAGTAAACATTTTGATACATTTTTTACTAAGTGTTATTTTTGTTTCTATTTGTATTATTAATGAACAGCAGCTTTATGCCATTCATCATATATTTCGCCCATAGGACCATTGAAAATGACATAAGTTTTACTTTCTTTAAAGTCGTCCTTTTTCTTAGAGCTGAGTAAAGGTGTCTGAGTGATTTATTGGGGTGTTGTTGGCTGGATTTTTTGTGGTTGTGGTTGAATATTGGTTGTTGGAAGATTTGTAGAGTGTGACTGATCAGTGGATATCTATTTTTCAAGGAGGGTATTAGTTGCTTGTAACTGATTAATTTCTTTGGTTACTATGCCCACTTATTGTTGAAGCTCTATTAACTCATTTTCTTTTTTAATGGGTGAATCCTTCAGGCTGATGATTGCTGCTTCCATTCTCGCCTGAGTATATCTATAAGACTATTAGTGGAAGATTTGATATAATTAATATGAAAAGGATATTGATTTAATTCTAATTGCCATTGAATTAATCTTCCTTGATTATAATTGGTTTTAATATTGTATTTGGTAAATCTACATAGATATTTAGAATCTGTTTGAATTTCAAATTCGACAAGTAATAAATCCACTTTCCATTTTCTCAATGTTTTAATACATGAACGTGTTTCTTTTTCATGAATAGGATATTTCCTTTCAGTGGGATTAAAAGTCTCAGAAATTGTTGTAATTTTGTAAGAATATTAGGTTGTCATTTTAAAAAGCCATTGATAAATTCTATACCAAAATATTCAATGTTTTGTTGTGCTAGCTTAATTTTCTTTTTACTTAAAATAAGTCCTTTATTTTTATATCTAGTAAGAAATGTTATTACCTTTTTAAAATGATCTTCTTTATCTTTGTTAGAAAATATAATTCATTCTATATTTTATTACAGATATTACAATGGTTTTGATTATAGATAGTACAATAATTATTCATATATGAATTTGATAATGTTCTTTAAAACGTTGATAAAGTTGTTTAATTTCATTTTTCTCTTGATTGTATAACTAGGTATGATTATGAATAATATTTTGAAAAGTGGAAAGAGTATTTTCAGATGCATTTATAGATCTACAAAAATTATATCTGTGAGTAAACGTTTTGATACATTTTTGACTAAGTGTTATTTTTGTTTATATTTGTATTATTAATAAATGAATAGCTCAACAAGCAGAACAAATAGGCATAATTAATGAATTTTGTTAAGAAGAAATTGCATAAGAATATTTCTAAAACCATATCTTAAACAATCAGTATGAAAATCTATCAAAGTAATTTTATCTAAATAAATGAAACTTACATATAAAAATATAATGATAGGGTTCAGGTAAGACATGATAAGTAAAGAAAGATAAATACTTATTGATGAAAAGATAAAAAGATGTGAAAACATACCAGTTGATCTCTTTTTCTCTTAGATGCCAATATGGAGGCTGGAACGAGAATGTGAGAGATTTGAACAGGAATGTGAACAAAATGTTTATTTTTTCATATCAAAGCAATGCTCCGTTCTTACATTATATAGGCTGAGGACATATAATAGCGTCCAAAGCAAAAACAGGAAATGTAGATGGCTGACAAAACAAAAGTGAAAAAGTCAAAAGCAAAAAACAAAAGATTCTAGATAGTTGGCCGACAGATGGTCTGTTTACATTATTGTTTACATTATTTGGAGCTTACATCATTGCTTTGTTAGATGGCATTTAGAGTTAAATCAATATAATTTTCAAATATATTGTATAAAATCTTTGGCTAATAGTCTTACAAATACCTTAACCAGAGGATGGAAGCAGTAATCCGAAGCCTCAAAGATTCACTCACTAAAAAGGAAGCAGAATTATTAGATCTTCAACAACAAGTAGGGTCAGTAACAAAAGAGATTAACTAGTTAAGATCAACCATTATTCTTCTTGAAAAACAAAACATCATTGTCATCTAACCAATTACCCCTTAACAAATTACTCAAACACATTTATCCCCTACTCCTTCAAACATTTTAGCTGAACCTATTCATCCATTACCCAAATCTGAACCATCCATACTCAAAAACAAGAAGATTTTAGAGAATCTAAAGTCTATGTTATTTTTAATGGACTGATGGTAGGAATATATGATGAATGGCATAAGGTTTCTATCTATATTATTGGAAAATCTTCAATTATTCATCGAAGTTATTCAAACAGTTCAAAAGTAGAAAAAGCCTTAGCTGAATTTAGAAATCCTACATTAAAACCTCACTATAAACAAGCCTTAGAAAAATAGCCATCAGATTCAAAAATGAAATCAATGGGAAAACCTATTAATATGTAAAGAATCAATGTTGTACCTACAAGAGCAGTAAAGGACAAAATGAAAAGAATTACTCCTGAAATTTTTATGATTGTTTTCAAGCACTCAATGAATGGAAGGAGGAACAAAAGGTTTTTCAGTACTACCCCCAAAATCGTGGACGATATGGACCCAAAGTTATCATCTTTCGAGAAACTGATGCACTCACTACCTATCTCTTTTTTCAAAGTGGTTTAGTAGATACTATTTATTTAAAAAATTTAAACAATCTTGCCGAACTTCCAGTTGGATTCACTCTAGCAGTTAAAAACTATAAAGAAAGATTTGTAAAAGAAAGAAATCTTTATCAAGGTTTTCAGCAGCTATCCAATCTTTAAAAAAGTAGACAATTTCAAAGACTTAGACATACAACTATCTCAAATAGCTTATGTACAGGTAGGAATCAGCAATGGTATGTATCCACCCATCGACGAACCACCAAAATATGAATTCAACTGGATCTCATCAATCAGTTTAAACTCCATTGCATTGAAGGAGTTCATCAGCAATGTTTAAAGATTACTCCAGAATCATTGATTAAACTCAATTACAGAGGACCAAATATGCTGATGACATTAGCTTATTGTACACCTATATCTACTGATTCCTTCCAATTAATCAAACAAATCGAAGAAAATTTCTCAACCATATCCGGAGTATTCAACATATTATCAAAATATTGGAAGCAATCCATTGTCAACAACTCCAGCAATATCCATCTCATTAATGTACCAACTGTCCTTCCATTTCAAAAGAAAAAGATGACAACTCCTTAGTGGATGTAATTATTGAAGAGTGATGTAAGCAGTGATGTAATTTCAATTATGTAAGTCACTTATCTGTAGGCCACCTATATAGATAATCCCAAAAGTAAAAGCAAATTCTCTCGACAAAGAAATCTGCTTTTACTATTTCTCAATAGTAAAAGCAAATTCTCTCGAAAGAAAATCTACTTTTACTATTTTCTTATCTTTAGTTGTTTTTGGACACTTCTAAGTGCCCTTTGTCTATATAATGTAACAAAAGAGCCCTCAACTGTCTGTATGAGAAAATAAAAACTATGTTTATCATCTTTTGTATAAAACTCTTCAAACCTCTCAGTTAAACCTTTAAAGATTGGCGTCAGAAAAGAGAACGCGATGATCAAAACAAAAAGTATGATCAATTGTGTTTTCATTTTTTCATCATTTTTGTATATTTCAGTCTATTTATTTTTCTTAATTTTACGATATTTTAGTTATGCTCCCTTTATTATCTATTAAAAATGCCTATTTGTACTAGTAAAAATATTCATCTAGCAATAATACATATTGAAAGAAAAATTTCACTTAGTAGAAAACTTATTAAAACTTTTAACGACACTTATAATTATTTAGAACAAATAAATGCTTCTAAAGCTACTATTCATAAGTTTAAAGAAATACTAAATTGAGATACAGAAAACTATAATCAAGAAAGATTAGACTTAAAACAACTCTATAAAAAATTTCAAGAACATTACAAAATCCATTATTCATGAATAATTGTCCTATTTGTCAATTTATGTCACAATTATTTTTAATGCATAACTGTACATTCTATAACCAGTTATTAACATAAATTATTCATTTAGAAACTTTAGTCATTGAATATAGATAAGAAAAAGAGTATTATGAAAGATGATATAACTATCTACGATTTTTTATTAATAATAATGGTTTAATTCCTATCAAAGAAAGCTTAGACATTGCAATCAATCTTTATAATTTACATAATCAAAATTTAATCTATAACTATAACCAACTTACAGAACGTCAAAGAATATCTCATCAATCTATCTACGATTTTTTATTAATAATAATGGTTTAATTCTTATGAAAGGAAGATTAGACATTGCAATCAATCTTTATAATTTAGATAATCAAAATTTAATCTATAAATATAACCAACTTACAAACATCAAAGAATATCTCATCAATCTAACTAACTTCAAAATGACTGAAATAATTTAAGAATCTCACACTAACAATAACAATAATTGTTGGATCCTGTTTTCAGAGCTCAACTCTTGCTTTGATACCACAATTGTTGGACCCACTTTTCGGAGTCCAACTCTTGCCGAATCATGAAACGTGAACATATTACCCCGCAAGGTTATTTCAAAGAACCCTCATTAGCCTTCATCTAAAAAAAGTGGCATGCCCCGCTAGTCAAACACCAAAATCACACATTGACTTCTTCAGAAAAATTGTAGCTATATGTCTCTAGTTTATTTTGAAACAAGAACTATCTCATTTTGAGCTCTACAGATCCAGATATCATCAAAATACCAAAGTATGTTCATAACCAAGTCATGCTCTTCCAACTGATCCCTCATTTTCTTTCCATCAATCTTTTTGAAATCAACACCAAAGGCTACAAATTTTTATTAAAATGTGTTAGGAATCTATTACTTCAAGAATCACTTAATTTGGAGGTCGGGTTATGAAGTTATGGCCAAAAGAATCAACCATGCTCATGTCCTCAATCATGTTGTACCTATCTCGGGACAATTGGAATAACTTTCACTAAGGATATCGGATTAAGGTCATTCTTAGACTATTTGAAAGAGGACTTCTAGATATACAACTTTTGTGAAGACTTGGAAAAGAAATTTTGTCATTTGGAGGGTCA
Organism: Erythroxylum roraimae; assembly: GCA_027568915.1. Lineage (NCBI taxonomy): Eukaryota > Viridiplantae > Streptophyta > Magnoliopsida > Malpighiales > Erythroxylaceae > Erythroxylum > Erythroxylum roraimae. The sequence continues at coordinate 4,708 of JAOSBL010144818.1, read as the reverse complement.
AAATGCACGTCCGTGTGAAATCACACGGGCAGCCCATGTGACCCATGGGTCTGGTGATTTCTCTGCATTAGGAATACACGACCAGTGTGAATATACAAGGCTTGACCGTGTAACCTTCGGGTATAACGAAAATTTTCACTCTCTAAGACCCCTCCAATGGATCCTAAACCCATTCTAACATCCCTTTTTCTCATAAACTCCTCAAATTCACCTCTTATAGTGCAATATCACTTCACTTACTCTAGTTATTCGGTATACACATCCTATGTAACATCACCGACTTAAACGATCACATCTCTCAACTCCGATATCCAAAAATTTCATACTTTATATCGTTTGAAAGCTAGAAAGATAAGCTACAACTTTTAAGAGATAACTTTGACTAATTTTGCCTAAATCGATACAGTTTTTGATTTGAGTTTTGAACATAATTTTCCCTTATGAAAAACTTAAAAATTATCCCAACTTAACTTCCTCTAATGCAACATCATTTGTGACAATTCAACTACCAATTTTTATTTCATTGAACTCTCTAATCTCTACTCATTTAATTCATCACTTGCATCCAATTCTCATCATCCACAAAATCCTATCTTTCATTTCCATAATATCTCACTTATATATATATATCAATAGTTCATGTTCAAGATTCATCATCTCAAGTTGATAACTTCAAGTATACCTAATTTCAACTCAAAATCATCCATACACAATTCATATTTCATTAACATCATAAGGTAAGTGTTTACAAAGCTTTAATGGCATCTTATGCCACAATACATCATTTCACAAAATCCCCAAAATACAAAAGATACTTGAATGATAATTGCTCCAAATGCAACTACAGCCTTGTTTTACATAAATTACTCCAAAATAAAACAAAACATGCAAATTCGGAGTGATGCCTTGACTCACTTTCACTCGATCTCTTGCTCATCACCTGAATAGGGGAAGGAGATTGGGGGTGAGCTTAAAAGCTCGTGGGTAACAAGTTTATAACCGAAAAACAAGCAAAAATCATTGAAATATTTATTTCCATTGTAAAACTCACATTGAAATCCATGTAACACATATTTTCCAAATTTACAACTCACATAAGTCAAGCATTCATCAAACTTGTCAACACATGTAAACACAGAAGCACATCATAATGGATTGGGTAGTCTGTAACAGAACATACTAACACATTTCGCATAAGGGTCTTGTGTAGTCGTAAACAGAACGTATTATCGCAATCTTACAAAATGGTTTTGCGTAGCCGTGAACTTAGGGGAGTCCATAAAGGAGCTCTATGCCACTAGCGGGCAGGCGGAAAAAGCCTTTAGTCAAAGTGCACTTGATAGATAGAACAGACCACCATAAATCCACATAACATGTTATTCATGACTTGAAAACCAATTGTCCAAATGGCACATTTCGAAAACTTGATTTTCTTAACATTTTTCCACAAAGGCATATTTCAGAAACACAATTGTCCATGAGCACAAAATATTTCACATGCATTTCCATCATCATTTCACAATTCATCAACCAAATTCCCATACCAAGCATATATCCATTTCTCAAATCATTTAAAAGCAACAAACAACAATTATGAAGCAAGTAGGAATCATTCCCATATCATCTTAAAATTCATTTGCAAAATTCACATACAAAAACATGAATGTTTCGAAAACCCTTTCATTTAACAATTCACAATTCATCATCAAAATTTCGTACATCAAATATGTAGCAATTTCTCAAATCAATCAAAAGCAATAAAAGCATCATTTAATTGAAATCCTTTTATTTTCTTGATTTGGGAAAAGAAACCTTAATGGCTCATTACTCAATTATAAACATGAAACCTACCTTGATTTCCTTGCTTAACCTTACTCAAATTGCCTCTACTCCCCTTACTCCTCTTGCCTCTCTTGATTTTCTTTATCAAAGACAAAATTCCCATTCAATAGGAATTCAAATTGGAGAACCCATAAGATATATTCACTAAAATTGATCCTAGAAAGCTTAAACCCATGTATTTCCTAAGCTCCATGCACCAAAATCTTTTTAAAAATCCAACAAATAAAAAATGTTCTTACCTTGATTCTTCACCAAACAATGTGTTTCTTGGCTCTAATGGAAGCTTTAATCCTCCTCTTCCTTTTCCCCTTCTTGAATAACTTCAAAATCACTCTTGAAGGCTTAGAAAAATTGAACCCTAGCTCACTTCTTTCTTTTCTCTCATTCTCTCTCTTTTTCGTGCTTCTCTCTTCTCTCTTTTCTCATTCACATTTTTTTGGGTTCTTCAATTGTAAGACACTCTTTTCTTCTTCCTTTTATACCATTAATGATTGTATAATGTCCACTTTGCCCTTCACTTAAAGCCTTATGTCTTTTAAGCTTAAGTGACTTGCCAATTTTGCCCTTGATACCATCTTACTACCTTAATTCAATTTAATCCATGTCATATAATCTTACTCACATTAACATACTAATTGATTCCATAAAATAAAATAATTAGTCTATCAAGGCCTTAAAATTTATTTAAATCATACTTAATAAATAAATAAAAAAATTCGGGGGCCAACATTTCTCCCCCTCTTAAAAGAATTTCGTCCTTGAAATTCTTACCTGACTGATCTCCTCATATTAACAATAATGTCATCTCCAATTCAAGAATCCAATCACATAGTTAGATACTTTACATCAAACATAATGCATTTACTCTCAATAGCATATTCTACATTCTATGCTTGTGTCTCTGTTATGAATAGGATTCCAATACTCACTTTTGAATCATTTTGTATTCATTTCTGATTTGTTCTTTCCTTAATCATTCTTAATATAAACTATCTGATCTGCTTAACCTAATTCAATGAAATTCTTCTTCTTCGAAAGAAAATTTCTTGCTACTATCATCTATACTGTCCATGCAATCTTTATCAATCAACTGTTGTCATCATTACATTATAGGTGTGTATCATCAAAGTCATCCCATTTTGTCCAAGGATTTATCTCCGAAAATTCACCAATTCCTATCTTACATAATTGATACTTTGATCTCAATTGATCTTAGACAACATCTCTCTCTTTATCAAACATACTAGCACCAATTTTACTTTAGTTTTCCAGAGTTTACCTCTTCTGATGCTATATCATTTCATAATGAGTCAACTACCATATTGAGTGCTTCAACTCTTCTCATTTAATTCTTCATCTTTTCCTTAATCTCATTCATACATAAAATCCCATCTTATATGCATTTCTAACTTTCTCTATACTACATATCATTTCATTCATCCCATGAAAAGTCATTTATGTTGATTTCATTTCCCCTTTACTATTTCCTTATTTCTGTCTCATTTTCCTATTGTCATCTTTTTCATCTTCCATATGCTTATTCTCAATCAATTCAGAATTCTAGATGCAGAATCATCATGACATTCTAATTTAATATCACAGACATATTCTTATGCTAAATCATAACTGTTATCACATTTATCTGACATTCATTTCAAGTCCAAGTTTATCCTCTCCAGGTCATAGAAAATTTCATTTTCTTTCAACTTGGCTTGTACACTTTAAATCTTGTCATTTCTACATATATCCCTATTTTCCTCAATAATCCATAATAATGCATTCACATCCATATCACATTTGGGGATATATCACCACAGTGCAATATTGATGTCATATTCAATAATGGCTCATTACTCAATTATAAACATGAAACCCACCTTGATTTCCTTGCTTAACCTTGTTCAAATTTCCTCTACTACCCTTACTCCTCTTGCCCCTCTTGATTTCCTTTATCCAAGACAAAATTCCCTTTCAATAGGAATTCAAATTGGAGAACCCATAAGACATATTCACTAAAATTGATCCTAGAAAGCTTAGACCCATGTATTTCCTAAGCTCCATGCACCAAAATCTTTCTAAAAATCCAATAAATCAAAAATGCTCTTACCTTGATTCTTCACCAAACAATGTGTTTCTTGGCTCTAATGGAAGCTTTAATCCTCCTCTTCCTTTTTTCCTTCTTGAACAACTTCAAAATCAATCTTGAAGGCTTAGAAAAATTGAACCCTAGCTCAATTCTTTCTTTTCTCTCCTTCTCTCTCTTTTTTGTGCTTCTCTCTTCTCTCTTTTGTCATTCACGTTTTTTTGGCTTCTTCAATTGCAAGACACTCTTTTCTTCTTCCTTTTATACCATTAATGATTGTACAATGTCCACTTTCCGCTTCACTTAAAGCCTTATGTCTTTTAAGCTTAAGTGACTTGCCAATTTTGCCCTTGATACCATCTTACCTTAATTCAATTTAACCCATGTTATATAATCTCACTCACATTAACATGCTAATTGACTCCATAAAATAAAATAATTAATCTATCAAGACCTCAAAATTTATTTAAATCATGCTTATTAAATAAATAAAAAATTCGGGGGCCAACAATAATCTATCAAGACCTCTTTATAGTTGAGGAAATGAGCTAGTATAGTTACTTGTAATAAATCGAATTTAATGCTTTCCAACAACTTTAAAAATGTGTATTTATTACTCTTTTGGATAATTTGAGAATATGCCATGTGTCTTTTTCTTGGGAATGAATTGTGAGAATGTTTTTAGATTGTTTCGATGATTGTAAAAGAATGTGATTTTAGAAAGAATGCAATGTTATGAGATTGCTTTTCGGAAAAGTGCCATTTTGGCCAATATGTGTGAAA